>CAOKZL010003997.1:0-55367 GCA_948472985.1 Iguana delicatissima
ATTCATTGCTTCATATTCTGGTATCTTGAACAGTTCACTTCATCTTCTACATGTCATCCCTTAAAATATTTAAATACAGCTATTTTATCATCTCTCCATCTGCTGTTCTCCAAGCTAAACATATCCACCTTTCCTCTTATCCACCAACCTTGCACTGAGAGAATGAGAGACAGAGAGAGAGAGAGAGAGAGAGATTAGTCTGCATAACTTATTTTTGAGAATGCCATGCTGCCTGTTAGTAATCACCACATTGTTTTCTGATTGTTTTTTGATGAACTATTTAACAATTTGTTCTGCATTTGTTCTATAAACTTTCTTGGTGCTGATGTCAAACTGATTGGTCAGAAGTTGTTTGGGTCCTCTTTTTCCCTCTTTTTACAGATGGGGACATTTGCCCTCTTCTCGTTTGCTTGCATCTTTTCTATTCTCCCAGCATTTTCAAAGATTATTGATGGTTTACATGTACAGGTTGTTTTAGGATCCTTTTATATACAGTTCAAGCTACCATTGAGACTTGAATAGCTATAGCTTCCTGAAGATTCTCTGTCCTGCCATAAATGATATTATGTATCATTTATTTATTTAAATTAAAATATTAATATCCTATCCCATATTTAGGGCTGTTTACGATTGCATTAAAACAAGTTAAAAAGGCTAAAAAAAAGTAAGAAAGTTTAAATAAACTAAAAGCATATTACAAAATATTGAAAAATTAAAAGTTTTTAAGACTATACATAACAGTCTTCGGGTTGCTTAATGAGGCCCAAAGGTTTTGGTGAACAGCCAGATTTTAGCTTGATATCTAAATAAGAGTGTTGGTACCAGTCTGGACTCCAGGGGGGCAGCATTCCACCATTGGGGTGCCACAGCTGAGAAGGCCCAGACACAGTACATTGAACTCATTTGTGGGACACAGATGAACCCACCCACTTCCCACAGATCTTAATCCTTGGGCAGGTATATATGGAAAGAGGCACTTCCTAAGGTATTGAGGTTCCAAGCCATTATGCCATCACAAGCACCTTGAATTCAGACCAGAAACAGATTGGCAGCCAGTGCAATTCTTTTAAGACTGCCATTACATGCTATCTATATGACATTTCAGTTAGCAGCAAAGGTGCTGCATTTTGCCCTAGACCTTCTGAGTCTTCTTCAAGGGCAGTCCCACATAGAGCCCATTACAGTAATCTAGCCAGGAGGTTATCAGTGCCTGGACTACTGTGGCTAGGTTATCCCTGTCCTAAAATGGTCATAGCTGATGCACCAGTCAATGCTGGTCCCAAGCACTCTGAGCCACAGAGTCCACTTGGGCTTCCGATGACAGAGACAGATCTAGGAGTACTCCCAAGCTACATACCTGCTCCTTCAGAGTGAGTGAAATCTTATTGAGAATGTGCTGTTTACATACTGCTGATCTACAGAGCCTCCATCTCATTGGGAGAACTGCTGATCTACAGAGCCTCCATCTTATTGGGATTCAGCTTCAGTTTAATTGCCCTGATCCAGCCCAGCATCTAGCTACTGGCCCAGCATTTGCATAGTCCCAGATGACTCCAGTGACAAAGAGAAGTAGAGAAATGGGAAAATAGAAAAAGTGCAGATCCAGAATGTACAGTAAGAAAACACAGTGGACTTTGGCAACTTTGGTACATCCTGAGAAAAGCATACATATATTTGACCAAGGGTGAACTCCATTCACTTATGTAATTGTCTTCAAGACATTTTTATAACAATAATGGTACAATAAAATGTTTTCTAAATGATAGTCATCAAGAATGTGTAATAATGACTAGAACAAATGAAACAAACAATACCCAGCTAATAAGATGCAAATAATTACCTAGGCCCACCGTATTCATGAGAAATTGTTTTCAGAACCCCTCTCAAATAGTAAAAATTTTGTGTTTTCTAGTCCCTATGAAAAAAAATGGTGCAGGGTGACCAACACGTCCTGTTCAAAGATTTTTACTGCCCTTTGATTGTTGTCAGTGGCAGTGATCCTGATCCTGGTTGTTCATTTGCAAGCAAGCAACCAGGATTGAGGATGTTGCCCTCAACAATCCCAGGGTGGCCAGAAGCTCCAGGTCAAAATCCATCACCACAATGAAATTGTTGTCAGTGGTGGTGGTGGTCCTGATCCTGGTTATTCATTTGCAAGTGAGTCACCAGGATCATGAACAATGCTTTCTACAGTCCCTGGATGACCAGTAGCTCCTAGATGAAGTTCCTTGCTGCAATTTCTGACAGTGGGGGCAGTCATGATTCTGGTCACTCACTTGCTAGCAGGTGACCAGGACGGGGAACAACACCTTCAATAATTCCAAAGTGGCCAGCAGCTCCTGGAAGAAGTCCTTACCACCATGCAATTGCTAGAAGCAGTGTTGTTCTCAGTCCTGGTGAGTCATCTGCAAGTGACCAACCAGGATTGGGAATTATGCCATCAACGATCCCAGGCTGGGTATTTTTTGAAGATAACACATGTCCTCTTTGGATCTTTGCAGCATGGCTGTCATGCCCTGCTTTCAGGACCTAGACATAGACTCTGACTCAGAGATTGAAAGAGGGGAAACAGTACCACCCATTCCAGAGACAGAACAGGGGGCAGTGCCAGCCCCAGCAGAAAGCCCTGCCCCTTCTGACACAGAAGATAACTCACCTATACCCACTTTTGCAGAATGTAACAGCAAAAGGAGAGTGTACGCAGATCTCAACAAATATATAACAGACAACAGTTAATTAGGCACCAACTGTGTTGATCTATGAACCTATAAAAGCTCAGCCATTCCCCTTCAGAACTTGTCAATGATTAACCGATCATTTCTCCTGCCATGTCTCTGACCTCTGACTTAGAATTGTAGTGACCGTGCTTTGATTTATCAATATTGCTGGGAATGTTGTTATGCTTTCTAATTTTTTTAAGTCTGTTTTCCTATTTGATTAAAATAAGGAATCACGTTATGGAACTATTGCTTGCTGCGTGCTGCCAGCCTTTATCAGCTGTTTGTTGGTTGACTGCCCGGACCAGAGGAGACAATGGCCCACCCTCCTGCTTCATTACAGTTTGTGTTTTACTGGTCTCTTTGGAGCTCGGTATCATTTTTTTTTTCCTGCCCCATACTGTATCTGTGGAACTTTGACAATTGGCTTGGGGTAGTATTGATAAATAGGCTGTCATCTGGCCGGTAGTGGAGGGAATATAAGACTTTGGTGTACACTTTTGGCACCCTTTTGGTGCAGGGTAGGACTCTGAAACTTCTGCTTTAAGGTGCCTTGAGGCTAACCTGGGATTCAGGCTCTCACTTGTAGAATTCTGTGGCTTGGGTTGGAGTCCCCAGGTTACTTCCCAGTTATGGCCAACTGAGAAGCAAACAAAGTACTTGAATTGCTCATGGAGCTGAGGTGTTTTGCTCATGGAAAGGCTGAGGATGTAATCTCAGGATAACACATTGTCTCAGCTGGACGCGCATCAGGTTACTCCCCACTTGTGCTCCATTTTTAAACCAATGCAACTTAAATAGGTTAGGTCAAATAAAGTAGCTCTTATTCAACCTGACTTTCTGTGTTTGGTCTTGTTATTCCATGGTTGGTCATCAATTTCACTCACACATTCTGCAGATAGAAATGTAATGCTATGTAAGTATACACTGAGGCACTTCACTTGTAGAAACTCTTTCTATACATGTGCAGAATTTGATTTGTACACTTGTCTTGCCATACTTCATACCTGTGAAACCACTTTGGTCTCTTCTGTATTAAACAAATTTATAATATGCAATAAATGTGTACAGAGGATTAAAACTAAAGTTATTTCTTTCTTTTTGCTTTATGACTGTACTGAGGGCAAGAAAGTGAACTTCTTCAAGTGTGATCTCATGTACAAGGCCAATCACTGTGTACCACAAGGTTCTGTCATATGAAATAAATCAACTTCTTAGTACTGTACTTAATGATTCATTTCAAACAAGCCCTACTGTATGCTGGTCTCTCCAAGACAAATGTGTGTTTAATCATGCTTGAACTTTTTACTAAGGTCTAACAATTGTTAATGGTTGCTCTAATATAGCCAATAATTCTTGTCTCTTCTTTGTAGCCTTTTCATTGGTATTCTTTTTCCCCTTGAAGATCCAAAGAAGATCTACACTAAACAACAGAGTATATTATTGAGCATGAGTAACTATGGTATTTTGCTCCTATTTGCGTTAAATTGCAAAGACTATTGAAATATAGCTTGATTTCTTAATATAAGTAAAGAATTGATTTAGAAGACACCATTATTCTTTGACTTACAATTTGCAAAAAGATTTTTCTATCTTTCTTCTGTTGCCTGCTTTGCTTTCAGATATGCTGAACAGAAGCAATTCTGGGTACTTACAGTTAAAATTATAGAACATTTCAAGACAATGATACAAATTACAGTACAAGGGACAAATTCACACTAAGAAAGGCCTAAGAGTTGTGTGATATATTCTTCCTTCTGCTAACTCTGTAAGGTTAATGATATGGCATCTTTGCTCTTGCACTGACAATTGCAATGGAGTAAATCTCACTATGCACAAAAGCTTTGGAGGAGGAAGACAATTATATTATGCACACAATTTTTTTGAATAGTCTGTAGTTATGATTATGTTTGTGGGGGAAATGATGGAGTACCTTTTTGATTTTGCATTCACTGTCAAACACAAAGACTGACACGTCACTAGAACATCATTAGAAAAGGAGAAACTGTCTTAGAACACATTAGACTGTCTGCCTGGCACTATCTACTGTAAATGGCAGAGATACTTGCCTTCACCTGCTCTTGGACTCTTTTTACAGAAGATGTAAGGGACTGAACCTTCCATATACAGAGTTACTGAATTATGATCACTAATACATTTGACACAGCAGACCCTATCATGAAGTAATGATGCAGCTTCCTGAGGAAGGTGCTTTTGGGTTTCATGAGAAGGCAGTAAACTGTTAGTTACTAATTTATTTTATCATATTTTTACTGCCATGGAGACAAAAAAGAGATCCTTGTAGCACTTTCCCTGGCTGCCTTGGGTACTGTGTATTATGACTTAGAGAGAGTCATTTGCTGTTTTTCCCTAGGCTGTAAACATCTTGTGTCAGCTGTTATGTTTGACATTTGCACACATGCAATCCAGGGATCAGTTATGCAAGTAGGAACAGGTTGATTCTCAGTACCCCTTCAGCAAAACATTAAAATTTTAAAGTCTACATTTCATAAATATGATATGACAAACAATGATGATGATGTCAACAATAATAATTATATAAAAATTGTCTTGTGAATGGTGCACTAAATAAGGGTAGAAAATTGATAGTTTACTATTAACAGAGGGCTAAAGGACACTGTACATATGGTCAACATTGCAGTCTGCAAAAAAATATTAAGACTTATACAGTTAGTGGCCTTTGCCTCATGGAGATTCCTGTTATCTCAGTTAACCTTGAAGACCACTGCTTTTGTAGGAGACAGCATTCAAAAATGAGAACAAAGGTCAAACGGTGGATATTTTTTATTTGAATGTATTGGTCCTTAGTTGCAAAGACAGAGAGAGAGAGAGAGAGAGATTCCTACCTGCCAGAGAGTCACTTTTGATTGTTTAAAGGATTCTAGAGGAATTCAAGAAATCTGTGTCTGGCAATCTGAAGCTGAATTTCATCTTTGGGGAACAATGGAGTATAAAGGAAAAGAACAGAGCATAGAAGGTAGAAGAACAGAACTAAACTCACATATGGCTGAAGCTGATAGATCTGCAGGGAGAGGAAGACCTCATTGACTGTGAATTGAGAAAAGAGCTAATGCATAGTCATGTTATACAGGAAGTCCTAGTCCTGTGTTAAAGCTGAACTGTAGCGTGGACAGGAAGAGTGGGTGCCAGCTGCACTGGATAAATAGATTCTCCCAATATTTGGTACACAACAATGGCCACAATTACATGCCAAATGCTTGTGGGTCAATGGCCATTTCCACAAGGGGATATAGCCCACACTGGGACGACCTCACCAGGAGGTCGTCTACACAGCGGGGTGTGCTAAGGCAGCTTGAAAAGGCGAGGTTCTACACTTCAAAGCGCCCTCTTGCGGCCGCAGGGGTGGCCCTGCGTGTTTTATAAAGACCACCTTTCAAGTGGTCTTTTTAAAACAAGATCGTGCTAGCCCATCGCAGCACCCCATGAAGAACTGCAGGGGCGTGCAAGTGCGTCCCTGCAGAGCTGCCCGGGGGCGGGCTTCTGGCTGGTGTGCTGCCCCGATTGGCAGAGCGCCGCCGGAAGCCGCCGGCCACTATTTTGGGCACCACCGGACGCCGGCAGTATGTAAAGTGGCGAACGCGTGCTGCTCCCCGCGGGGATGGAGCCACCCAGATTAAGGTAAGCTCCGTTCCCACGTGTGCTGCCCCGTTCCGCTGTGTTTCACTCCCCCCCCCGTGTGGAAAGGGTCAATATCTGCAGTCACAGAGGCAACCACTTTACCACTGTATTTTGCATTGGCTGGTGCCATTCCATGACAAGATTTTATTTTGATAGGTGGTGAGGTGGAGAGGTACTAGCTGCTGCCATGCCGCTTTCCAAGAGTAAAGACTAAGTTCTGGCTTGCCTCACAGGGTTGCCTCTAGCCATCCTTCACCCTTATCTTTCCTTCCATTTTATTTGCTCCTTTGTCTCTCTTTTCTCTGCTGTTACTCTGTTTGCAATACAGCCCGATGCCCCTGCATCCTTACCAACCAGGACACTTTAGCTTCCTTTTCTTCTGTTAATTACAACACACACACACACACACACACAACGCACACACTTCTTATCATTTACTTACTTATTTACTTACTTGTTTATGTATTTATTTTATTTGTATGCCACCTTTCTCCTGGCGTGTGACCCATGACGGCTTCCAGCAATAAATTTAAACACATTAAAACATTTAAAACAGTTAAAAATGTTAAGAACATATAAAATTATAAAACATAAACCACATTCAATTTTAAAGCAAGTTAATAAATACAGGTCCCCAGTTCATATAGCCTGCTTAAAAAGAGATGTTTTGTTCTGCTGGTGGAAGGAGAACAGGGAGGGGGCCTGCTTGGCCTTCTGTGGAAAAGTGTTCCAGAAGGTGGGAGCAGCCACTGAGAAGGCTCTCTCCCGTGTTCTCACCAGGCGAGCCTAGGATGGTGGTGGGACCAAGAGAAAGCCTTCCCTGCCAGACTTTTAGGGCTCTAACAGGTCTATACAGGGAGATACAATCTTTCAAATAACCTGGACCTAAGCCATGTAGGGCTTTATAAGTTATAAACAGCACTTTGAATTCTGCCTGGAAACGAACAGGTAGCCAGACAAGGGAGTTAAGTCTTTCTCTCCCTGCATTATTCTTTCATGACTTCCCTGGGTGGCTTTACCCCTATTCAAATTATAGGATGGGGAAAATAATATTTTAATATATATTTTATAAAGGTCTGATAAGAAATAATACTTTTATTTGGTATTAGGTTTTTATTTATAATACTTTTATGTTATTTTTATATTGACTGTCACATATTGTTCTTTTGAAAACATGGCAAGCCCACTGAGATCTACAGTCCAAAAAGTAACCTTCCCAATCTCTGCTTTAAAATAGATGCAACTTTTAAAAGCAAATAGAAAAGTTTAATGTAAGTTGTAACCTATGGAATAATCCTATCTGATGCTGTAAATAGATTTTTAATAAACACTATACTATCTGTTTCACTGTTAATGTAAATTTCCTAATCAGATTGTCTCATTGTCTCAGTCCAGTGTACAGTGTGATAGAAGGTGAATAAGGAAATGTTTAGAGCAACCTGGAGACAGTAGAGTTCAAAGATAAAAAAGGAAACTAGGTGCTTTTGATGGTTATGGTATAAGTGAGAAGGATTCTGTCTGAAGAAATACACAGGTAGGATCTTTGGCCTTGAGGTAATATGGTTTTTTAAAAAAATTACCAAGTGGTGACAGGCTACCACGGAATTGGATGCAATAATGTAAGCAGAATGCAGTCTAGTGCATTGTTAGGATGAATGCAATAATCTAAACAGTATCCAGTCTAGCGTATTGTTCGGATGAAGCAAATGGTATTTCTCAATACATGGAAACATAAAAGGAAGTGGAGCCCAGAACACAACATTATCCTGAGTCCACTTCTTCACTTTTTCCTATATAAATGAATGACTGCCATTTGCTCATAAGACGTAAATTGGTATGCAATCATGCAATGAGAACATAGCTCACTTTCTGTCACTCACAGTGAAAAATATAAGCTTCCAGGGATCCTGTGGTGGACATGATATTGCTGGCCATACAGAAAAAAACAAAACAAAAAAACACAATACAACACCTTTATTAAATAAAATGCATAAAATACATCGTGCAAGTTTTCAAAGCTTCACTGCCTTCTACATCAGGCAAAGATATTTAAAATCATTCAGGAGAATAAAAGTAATGAGATTATAGGCCTACATTTTGTTTCAGATGTTACTTCTGTTGTCATTTAAGATGGTTTGGAGGGATATTAATGCAGGCAGAAGCCAATCCTCTTCTTGGCCTTCTAGAAACTGGGGACAAAAGACAGGAAAACACAGCCAATAAAATTTCAAATCTATTAGCAGAAACAAGGTAAATTCTATTGAGATCCAGGCAAATTTTGTCCTGTGTGAGGCTAACAGCCCCCTTCTTAGGCAGAGAACACTGAAGTTTCTCAAAAAATCTCTGTACTGTTACACCTGGAAAACTATTTAGCTGTTGTATAGGTTAAACTTACCAATTGTTGTCCAAATGAAAGACTTTTACTTTTGTTGAAGATAGAAACTTCAAAGAATTATGTCCTAGTTCACTGGCTCCCTCTTGTTTGACAGATAGTACATGCACCAGTTAGAGATCATGATTAAGGAGCAAAGACACCAATGGCTTTATGAAACAAACTATAGGAACTCCATATTAAGATAGGGAAGTTATGCAAGGTGCTAATCAAATCTAGCTTCTTTCTAGGGAAGAGCTGAGAACACATCGTAGCAACTTCAGTCATTTTCATGCTTTTGAGGCTGATATACATTCAGCTTCTGTAGAAGAGGTCACAACTGTCTTTGCTTCTCTGTAATCCAATAAATTATTCCATTTCCATAAAATAATAGGTATCCACTTGTAGATTTCCAGTCAATGACATCATTGTCTCAATCTGCATACAATCTACATATCCTGTTAGTGTTCCTGGTTGCTTGCAATTGAAGTTTCAGGTGTGTCGTTCCCTTCAGGTGTTTGGCTTCTCTCTTTACTACATTCCAGTCACATTTAATTGGTGAGTTGTTTCTTCTCCACAAAATCTCAACAGCTGCTGATAGATCTGGTCTTGTCACTTGTCTTGTGTTTAATGCCTTTGTTTCTTAGGAAGTCCTCTAGTAGCTTCCTGTGAATTCACCCCATTAGTTCCAAGAATTTGTGGCTTTCTGTTAAATTTGTTGCTCTCTACTGCCACATAATTTTGTGGCCTTTCTAGCACTTGACTAAGTGATTGCTTTCTTGCTGTAATCATCGGTAAAGGTCAGCAAATATCTGTTCCCACCAATTGTTCTGGTTTTCATGGCTCTCTCTTACTCTGCTTGGGAAGTAGGGATCTGGCCCCTTTTCCCTTCACACAGCAAACACATCTTGATTCGTCATAGCAATCTTTCACATTTAAGTCTTTAGTTAAACCTGTCCTTACAAATTCATTTATGGCATCAATATCTCTATATCCCATCCTTCTGTGCCACAATCTAGGGCAGTTTTCATGCTTGCACACTGTTTAACAGTCTTTTCATATTTCATTTTGTGATCAACATGCAGATCTTCAGCTGCAGTTTCCTACATTATATCTTTCCCATGACAAGAGACAATGTAGTGTTTCCCTTTAAAAACAAATTCATCGTACCTTGGTGTTTGGTCTTAAATGAGTATTACACTGGACCCAAGTCTAGCAGACATTGCTAAGAGATTTATGTTGCCCAATGGGGTTTTGCAGAAGAGAATAATAAGTTCCCATTTCTTCAGATGTAAGACTTGTTCTTGCTGTTCCATACACATGATCCTTGCAATATTCACCTAATTCTATGGAAAAAAAAATCTCCTCGCACATATGGGATATTGCCCCATAGTCTAGATTGAAGATATTTGTATTTCTATTTGAGTCTGTGGCTTACAAAGCCAACTTTCAAGTCCAAAAGATTCTCCATTAAAAAAAAAATCCTCAATATCTGATTCCTGCATCCAAGAAAGACTTCCAACAGTAAGAATAAAGGTAAAATATATATAGAACGGGGGGGGGGGAATGAAAGCACACATCAATAATAATACTGTTGTTTCTTCCAATTTCTAGGTTATGACATTGAGTCCTGGTCTACGGCACACCAGGCTCTCAGTTGCCAGTTTGCCAAAAGATTAGCTTGGCACGTGATTGTGGCAGCCAGACTGGTCTGTGCCAGACACTGGAAATCAACTTACGTCCCCACGGTCGATGAACGGTTAGAGAAAGTCATCAAAATTGCACAGATGGATAAAATGACTTATAGATTGGAGAATAAGATGGATAGTAAGTTCTATAAGGCCTGGGAGTTGTTTACAGCATTTCTTCAAAACAAGGAAATTCCAACCTTCAAAGTTTTCAGCTTTGAGTATTTAGGAGCGATTATGGGATCCTTTCTTGGATCTAGTCTGTTTCAATTTTTATCTTTAGCTCTATGGGGGAATATGCTAAATTTCAGAAATACAGTATGTCTTTAAAGTTTAAGTAGGAATGGTACAATTTATTGTTAATATTTGTAACCATACATTATTGGTGGACTCCCCAGGTAATGTTGTGGAGGGAGGTGAAAGAAGGAGAAGTTTTTGATGTGATTGGGATTTTTTTTGACAGAATAGGGATGTGAAGGAATAACAATAATATTATGTTTGAAGTCAACAAGGATTTACTGTTAATAATGGTATTATTATTATATAATTAGAGGTTGATGCAGATGTGTGACACCATTCTCTCCCTTTCTTATATGGGGAGGTTTATTTTATGATATTTTTGAGAATATAATAAGGCTGTATCTCACTCAGGGGGGAAATTCTTTATGTTTTGGCCATCAACTATGTAATTAGTATGTAGTATTTGTATTATTTGTATATGTGTGTATTAGTATGTTTGTGGATGGTTTGTGTAGATTGTATACTGTCATGTAGGGATTTTTTTTTTTTTTTTGGTTTAGTTTTTTAATAAAAATATTTCTTTTAAAAAAATTGCCATTTTGGATCCCACTTGAGATTGAGTGACCAGGCCACAGTTGAGTGGCCAGAGAATAGTGGCCTTTGTCCCATGGCCTTCCGCCAACATTGTTTGAGGAGTGAAAGGGAGCTCCACAGCACATTTTGGTCATTCACTGGAGTGGATGGTAATGATCTCAGTTTGTTGAATGCCTGATTAATTGAGTCATTGATAACATGGGAGTCATACAGTCTACATGGTCCAGCATGTCCGTATAGCAGTTCACCATTCTTCCTTGGTAAATATTGCAAGGAGAAAGGGACCCACATTGTATCAATAGAGCCCAGAGATGGGCTATTAGGGAAGTTCCTAATGTGTTAATGAAGGAGTTCGGCCAGTTTTTACCAAACCTCTTATACTTTTTCAGAAGCCTGAGTTCTACAGAGCAGGTGGGGTTCATTATCAGAGTCAAGTAATTTGTTATTTCTGGGAAATCTACAACAGGAAATGAGGGTCCTTTCAGGAAGCCTGGTAGGGAATAGGGACTAAGCAGACACTTATCCATGGCAGGTAATGGGGAAGGGAAACAGGATTCAGAGAAGCAGGATTCTGCCACTCATTTGGTAAATGGGAGGGCTCTGGATCTCTGTCTTTACATCATGTGACCCAAGATGTGGGGAAGGAGACTGTCCTGGGAACTGAATTCTCCTGTTGTGTCCTGAAACTGGGGGAAGGATTCTCAGAACTGGCTTCCCAGTAAGTGGGCTGGCCAGGGAGCAACCCAGATTTTGTGTTTCTCTTTGAGGCTCGAATGTTTCACTCAGTGGAAGCTGACAAGGAGATCACTTGCCTCAGCTGCTGCTATACTAGGTTGCTGCCTCCTCTTGCATCTCTCAGAGGTTGACGGTCAAATAGGTTAATAGTTAAATAAAGTGGCCCTTACTCAAGTTTTATGTCTGGTTGCCTTATTTCCATGCTTAGTAAGCAATAGTAAGAATGTTGTACTGTTGTGAATTTAAATCAGTGTCAGTATATTTACCATCTAGAGATATTTTGGCTTTTTTTTTGCTTTTTTATATTTATTGTTAATCAAAAATCATTTTTAATCAAATAATAATAATGTGGCATTTTTCTGAAATATAAATAAATCCTGTGCTTTCAATGCATTAAGTGTCACATTAAGAATCACAATGCAGCATATATAGATATATTCAGACTACAGTTCTATATTCATTTACCTGGAGGTGATACCTTTAAAATCAGTGAAGGTTACTTTTAGATAGACACAAGTTTGTGCTATAATAGCGTAGTACCACTTGGACAAAGAACACTGAAGAAAATGTTTTGGTTAAAAGAGGGGTGCCCTTCATATTTTCTAAAGGGTATAGTTTGTAAACACTTGGAGCACTGTCCAGTTGGATTCTTTTGTTGACTGCTTTTGTTGACATTTTGGATTGATTAACAGTTTGCCATGACGATGTAAGGACTCTTTTCCACACTACTCCAGTAACATTTGGATGCTGGAATCCTCCACAATCAACAAAATACTGCTTAAAACACAGAGACTCCAACTTCATACATTAATTCAGTGCTTTTTGGTCTGTGCTTAGCTTCCATTACACATGCATGGGGATTAAGTCCATTAGATATGCACAGATATTATACTTTCAGGCACCTTATCTTTTCTAAAATTGATTGGTCTAACAATGCTGAATAAGCAAGAAGAGAAAACAGTAAAGTGACTGCCTCATTGTCTCACCCCTCCTTGATGGCGTCTTGCCAAAGAAGTGCTGCAAAATATGTGTTTTCAATAGGTTAACTGCTTGTCAATATTAGTTTTTGGTACGCATATTCCAAGGAACTCTATTGCAGGTTTCCAGAACAGATAATAGGGGATCTATTGTCCAGGCTATCAAGGACTATGAAGCCTGCAAAACTTTAAAATGCAGTGTGCATAACAGGTTTCTCATCACACAGGTGTCTAAGAGAAATTCAAGAAGAGAGTAAGAAAGGTCTTTGTGAATGTCAGAGGCTCTGTGCTGGACACCTTTGGGACCTAGAAGGACTGTTGTCAATCTGATCCCTGGACTGATTGCAATTAGTGCCAAAAGATTAACAGGCTTATCAGAAGCAGCATGATATATGTCAACAACTGTACCATCAAGTCCACAAACAAATTGGTATATCTTAAACAAAAGCACATACAGCCCTCTAAGTTCATAGATTTTTAATTTACTATATCATGCTTGTGGAAAGCTGTTGTCTGCATCGGATCCCACCCACCACCACCCCTTTTTTTTGGCATTGGATGTGAAGCTCTGATTAATTTAATCTGTCAAAAATGAGCCACAAAATCACTCTGCAGTGCTTTCCTGTGTAGCCATTACCTTCCCTCTCCCCCTAGCATGTTGGATTTTGTTCATGAAATGCACCAAATCATTATTAAAATAAAGCAAATTCATGGTTCCAGCTACTTTCTCTTGATGTTATTGTGGTAGTTATTTGTGTTTTATTTCATACATAATTGTATTCTGTGAGAATTCAAAGGCATAGCCATGTTAGTCTAGATCAGCATGCAAAGGGATCTTGTGTTATCTTTGAAATTAACTGAGACAAAGAAGTTGGTAGCATAAGCTTTTGTAGACTTAAGTTTATTGCATCAGATGCACAGATACACTTTACTCCATGCATCTAATGAAATAGACCAAAACATATAAAAGTTTATGCTACCACCTTCTATCTCTCAAGCTCAAAGATGCTACAAGATCCCTTTGCATACTGGCAAATCACTTCCATGCCACAGATGCAGGCAAAACGTCAGGAGAAAATACTAATAGAACATGGCCCCAAAGCCCGGAAAACTCACAACAAACTATGGATTCCAGCCATGAAAGCCTTCAACTTTACACCTTTGCATATTGTGTCAGATTAGCGCTGAGTAACATACATGACCCTGAAGGGGCACATTGATCAATTCAGCATGTCTTCATATAAGAATGAGTTTGTGTGGAGGCAAAATGTTTTTGTTTTTGTTTTTGTTTTCTTTTTAAGAGCTTTGGGGAAGAAACCACAGTTAGAAGGTGCTTTCTATGCAAAAGTTTCTACACAGCCTTGGAAAAGTTACTTTTTTGGACTCTAGCCCTGATAGTCCCCCAGATGGCAAGGCCAGGGATTTGCTGGCTGGGAGATTCTATGAGTTGTAATTAAAAAAGAGTAACATTTCCACACTATGATCCTTTCATTCAATTCCTGGTTTATCGTATCAAAGAATCAGGCAGCAGGCAAGTAATGGGTAAGACCTCTGTCTCAAGCCTTGGAGAGCCATTCCTTGTCAGAACAGATAATACAGAGTTAAATGGATATAATTCAGCTTTATATAAGGCAATGTACTAAAGGTTCTTAGGAAAAAGAAATCTTTGGAAAAGAAGCCAAGGATCAAACGAACAAGGGAACCAACAGAGGAGATGTATCAAAATTGCCTGAATCCTATCCTCTACAGTTATTTGCTATCCTCCAGAAATTATGTTCTACCACTCAACTAAGACCTTTTCAACCTTCCTTATCCATTCTCTGCACTTCAGTTGGAGTAGCCTCTTTCAAAACCAATCCAGTGGTACATGAAAAGACTGTAAACTAAGCAACTGTCAGCAATAGATGTGTGGAAGAAGAATATAGTGGCAACTAAAGAGCAACGGGGAGAAAAACATTCAAAGCATGCATTGTTCATTCAGTCTGTCTTAGAATTCCATTATATTCAGACTTGGTTTGTCGTACATTGAAGTCTGGTGGTCTCTTTAATAAATATGCATAAATTTGACTAGCATTTATGGATTTAATAGCCCTGAATATTTTTCTTTTCCTTTAGAACATGCCAATAAAAAAGGAAACTTAATACAGCTCTTTTTTAAAAAAATACTTATTGTTTATTTGATTTAATTCTATTTGTTAGGGTTTTCATTGGAAAACACAAAACACCACTGAAAAGTTGCTTGTCTCTCATGCTTGCATAATGACATGCAATGGAAGAGTTCAAATGAAATAGATATCTTCTGTTTCTGAATACATAGAACTGTTTACCAACAGCAATTACATTGGACCTCTGAGCGTTGTAGCTTAAATACCTCCAAACTCTTTAGCATATTTTATCCTCATCTGAATGAGTAGGTAAGATCTATTATTCCAATTTTTGTAGATGAAGTTTCAAATCAGCAGAGTAACATTAACAGCCTAGATTTTCTTCATGCTAAGAATTACTGATTCTGTACCAAACTACAGCTAGTGCTCTCTCGGGTCCCACTTTGGGCTACAAAAATTACTGCCACACTATCATTTTTGCATAGTTTTGCCCTGTGGTAAAAGTAACATATGTAATGATAGTCTAAAACTCTTCACAGGAGAAATGACTCTTTTTTTTCCTCTGGCTACCAGCCTGCATTAATATCAGCTATGATCACCTTTTGTTCCCTAAAGATTCTTTAATGCATGAGGATTCTTTCCAGGGTACATTTCCATCCCTGTAATACAGCGCAGAGTTCACTGCACTATAAATTAGAAGCAGTGAAGGGCACAAGAATGCATACTGCTCTGAAATATATAATTTCTACCTTACGACTACTCACTTGTTTGATTGAAGGTAGATGCTTTTCAGAAAAAAAGAGATCACCCATTACATGATGGTTAGTCATATGACTTCTTTTTCAGATGAAAATGGCTATGTCTCAGATTAATAATCACATTTTTCGATCATACTGTCTGTTCTAGGCTGTATTCTTTCCTGTCTGGTTTATGTATTTCATATATTCTGAGTTTTAAGAATTATTCAAGACTTTCATCATGTGATAAGATCATGGTTTCATGGATCATAACCCTATTCAAACCAGTTTATGAAGTTTTTGATTACAGAACATTCTGAAACTGAGCATATCATGCAAGTTCACCTTCTTGCCTCATTCTATGTACCTACTTGTATGTATACACACAGGGAGAAAGAGAGAGAGAGAGAGGGGGGGAGACTGGCCATTTTCACATCAGTTTAGGGAAGGGCATTTAGAATTCTCAGTCCAGAGAGCTCTTTGGGTCTGAATAAACTGCAAACCCCAGAATTCCACAGGATATTGAAAGTAGAATAATAGCACTATAACAGTGTAGTGCAGAAATGGCCAGAGATAGAGATGGAGATTAGGGGTGGGGGAGAGAGATGGCAACACTATTTTTTCCTGGGAATTCAAACTTTCTACTCCATTAATGAGCTATGTTTCACTCAGACTGTGATGGGTTAAGCATCAGAGTCAAGGATCAAGATCACATTCATTTGATTGCAATATTTTTCTATTTCCAATATTAAGAAATTTGTGCAGTTTGTTAAATATTGTCAAAGAATGAACTAAAATGAGATTCTCATCTATCTCTAGTTAGAAGTTCAAAAGGAGGTATACACTTGATTTTCTCTAGTTCAGATTCTCCCCCTTGTCTTCTGGTCATTCTACCCATTACACTATCTACTTTAGAACACTTAGGCCCTTTCCACAAGGGGGATGGGGGAACGGGGCAGCGCACGCAGGGACGGATCTTACCTGAAAACGGGTTGCTCCGTCCCTGCGGGGAGCGCGCATTCGCCGCTCCACACGCTGGCGAGTTTCGGCGGCATTCGGTGGCGCCCAAAATGGCGACCGGCAACTTCCGGCAGCGCTCCGCCAATCAGGGCAGCGCGCCAGCCGGAAGCCCGCCCCCGGGCAGCTCTGCAGGGATGCGCTAACGCGTCCCTGCAGTTTCACACGGGGCGCTGCAACGGGTTAGCGCGCTCGCGTTTCGTAAAAACCACAAAAAATGTGGCTTTTAAAAAACGCGCCGCGCCACCCCTTGCGACCGCGCTAGCGCGCTTTGAGGTGTGGAACCTCCACTATTCAAACCGCTCTAGTGCGCTCCACGGTGTGGACGACCTCCGGATGAGGTCGCCCTAAGCCGTTTTTTTACCCCGTGTGGAAAGGGCCTTAATCATAATCTGTCACATTGGATATAGCTCACTTTTATTTTGAATACCTGAAGAAGGAAGAAGCAAAACATTTTGCTATTGTATTTAATTGCTCTAAATTTCATTTGAAAGGTCCAATGCAAATTTCTTTCAGTGATATTCATGGGAGTGACAAAATGAATGGAAAAGGAAGAGGAAAAGCTGTTTTTGCCTTCAAAAAGTGGGGTAACATTGCTGCAAGTTGAAGTGGGCAGTGATACTTTCACTTCAAACTACCACCAATAGATCCTTGTACATTTTTATTTCATTAAAAGTATGTTTTGCTGCAGAAAGAAGGCAATGATGGTGCTCTTAGCAGGATCCACTGATCATTTGTCTCCATCATACTGCTGGGGAAGTATGCTACATCATAACACTATATACTTTCCAGGGTCATTGTTGCAGGAAAGAAATTACTTCAATGGAAATGGAATTGCTTTTGTCCCATATGCCTATCTTCAGGGGTGGGTGTAGATACTTCCCAAAAATGCCCTGGAGGGACTTCACACTTATGAAGAAACATCATCAAATGACATCATGGATGAGGAGGTTGCCAAAATTTGCCAGGAGTGTAAGTACCACTTTGAAAAAGGGGACTAGGAGGATGGCATGCCTTTGCTATTTGACATAGAATTTCCCCATTTCCTTTTTCACCAAAACCCTCTACCTCACCCTGCCCTTAAAAACTGCAGAAAGTATATCTCATGGTTATTTTGGGGACTGGCAAGGATGGATTTCAATTCAGCTTTAATTATGATGTTTTCTCTCCATCAAATTCAAATTGTTTTGTTAATAAGCAATAGTTTTGTGTGAACTGATCCAAGCTCAGAATGCTCTCTTTTTGGGGCACTAATTAATCAGGTCTGGTAACACTGAAGTGTATCCATTTGATAGAATACTCATAAAAATGTATGAGACCCACACTGTGCTATGGTGTCAGTAGTGTCATACAGTGGTTGTCATTAAACTGTTGACATTTTCCAATGCAAAGTAATTAGCTTTACTGTAGTCTTAAATATATTCTTTAGACTATCTTTAAATGTCAGCAGTGTGGGATGGTTAATGGGAAATACATAAATACTATGCAAAACAAGTGTGCTGTGCAAAAATTTCACTGGCAAATAAACCAGTGCTAACAACATTGATTGATTTTTCATTTTTAGCATACAACATTCTATGTGATTGTTATTTTCAACAGTGATGGAAATGAATTGTGTTCTCTATTAATACATACCTACCACACAAATTCAGCCTTCAATTGCTCTGCAGATTCATTTGAAAACATATATAGGTAACAATTTTGGAACTGTGCACCACTGCTTGATTTGTGGTTTCCGCAAAGGCTACTAATTCAGTAAGTAACTAATGACGCCAAATTATAAGGTTAGAAATCTCGATAGCTATGTATGTTGGTGAGTGGGATAGATTGACCTAATTCCAGTGGAACACAACTCTGAAAAATTACCAGAAACTGTCCTATCAAATTTGGGAGATTGTTGCATTTTGGGTGTTCTGGGAACTATTGAATGTTTACTTTTAATTATGTCAGAAATAAACTGCATTATTATTATTTTTCTGAGATTTGGAAAATGATCCCTCTAACTCCATTAGTCCTTTGTCCCAAAGGCCTGTCCTTCTCAGAATTCCAGCTTCAGTAAATCCGTCATCTCTCCTCCATCAAAATTACTGGCAGAGTAATGACAGTCCACTGAAATTAGGAAAGATGTTACTTTTCTGCTTCTTCAGTCAATAACATCCGTTAGTGACTATAAGACAGGTAATTTTCACAAAGGCTACTATCACTGAATGAGCAAGAAGTGGGAATTGTCTGATTTCACTCTTTGCCTTTTACCACCAGCTCCTGCCAAAAGAAATAAATAAAAGTCATGTTTAACACTTGAAAAAAAGATACTATGCCTTTCCGTACTATACTGTTCTAGTGCTATTATTCCACTTTAAACATCCTACAGAATCTTGGGGTTTGCAGTTTAGGGAGGGGTAATTAAAATTCTCAGCCAGAGAGCTCTTTGGCCTCAGAAAACTGCAAACCCCAGAATTCCAGAGGAGGTTGAAAGTGGAATAACAGCACTAGAACAGCATAGTGTTGAAAGGCCCACTATGACTATGGAAGTTCTACTTGTATTCTTGGCAGTGGGAATACTTAAACTGGGTTAGGTTAAGTTAGGTATTCAAGCATAAGAAAGGGCCTCTTTGGTTGTGGTCCCATATTTATTGAACTTTCTCTCTTCCATCTTATTTTAATCAAGAGGGCAGATTAATATTTCTACTTCCAGCTTTGTTTAAAAGTAACAAAAATGAACGTTCACAGAAAAGATGGGAAGCCTGTCCATTGGTATTGATTTTCTCTCTAAAAAATGAGTTTCCTGACATATGGGAAGCCTGATTTGAAAGAATAACACAGAGATGAAAATTTGTATAATTTTCACCTAGTATTTGCACACCACAGTTTTTTGGGAGAAGTTATTTTGTGCAGAAATATATGTGATTTTTTTGCATGAAAATTGAAGATGGGTGTGAGAAAACAACAAAACACTGTTGTACAAAAACTCTGTTCCCAGATAGTCAATTTTTTGTCTGTGTGAGGCACGATTGTGAGATTTTGTGGGGTGGGGAGCACCCTGCAAAACATAATTTCCTCCCAAAAAACCCAAAATGTGAAAATAGCAGGTCAGAACTGCCCATAAACATTTGTTTTTTTCCAGAGCAGGAAGAAAATAATCAAAATTATTTTTCTTTACATGCATGAATGAAATAACTGAATAATTTCATCTCTAGTTCATACATCTTTGGTTTCCTCTCAGAATGCAAAAGTACTGTCATAGCATAGATACTAACTGACCATTTTTTCTCACTGAAAGAGATTCAGACCCACATCCATATCCACAGAAGCAGTTTAAACACAGGAAAACCGCTTGATATTAACTTACCCATATCACAACAGACAGTTCCCTATTATATTGAGTCCCATAGTAAGCTACTACCAGCTTTTTAAGATTTATACACATATTATAAATAGTGGCCATTACTCTGTCCTCAGTCTAAGAATTGTCAGCATAGATTTTAAATCCAAGTATACATTCATTCCACTTAACATGATGAAGCTCATTAAAAGTGACAATAAACAATACACCCTGATAAGCTGGATCATTGTCAGCATTTCCAAATTTACTTGTCCAATTAATCTATTTGCTAACCTCTCAAAATCATGTTCAGCTCACAAATCTAAATTAGTAAATCCAATTTAAGAAAAGAGATATATGAACAGGAGATTTACCTTTATCCTGCCATGAGCTTAAAATAATATTTTGCTTTTTCATAGAAAATAAAGTGAGAGCAGTTCAAGGTCATATACTTACAGCAACTAGCACATTTAGTAATAGTTTGGTTCAGCATATTACAGGCAATGCCCTAAACAAAAAGAATAGGCTCTTCAGGTACTGAAGAGTCAAATGCTTATTAAGTTGATTAACAATTTGGACATCAAATTCAAATCCCAACCTGAGTCAACCTCCACTAATGTGGAGAGGAAGAGGCTATTCTCATGGAAAATACTTTAATTCTGTTATTAGACAGAGAATTAGACATGTGGTATTCACCAGTATTAATTTCAGAATCGTAGTTGCTACTGGTAAACTCAGTGTGAGTCCAGGGACTTCCAAGTTCAGAGAAGATAGGAATTCCTATCTTGAGTGTATTTACACTTTTTAGGAGCTTGACAGCATTGGTTTTTGGAAGCCCAAGACACTCCCCTTCTGTTGTGATGAGTTTTTTTCACTGGGAATACAATGAAGTTATGGAGAAATATTTTATAATTGTCCACTTCATACTTCTTGGCTGCAACACATCTCATGATTAAAAGTCTGTAATGTAGAAACGAGGACAAAAAGCTTCCTTCTGTATTTATTTATTTAGCTATTTATCTACCTACCTACCTACCTATCTATCTATTTTATTCATTTATATCCCACTTGTCTCCCAATAATAAGATTCAGGGTGGCTTAACAACATATTTAAAATCAATACAGATTAAAGCTATTATAAAGTCATTAATACAAATATAAATATAAGAGTTATTTAAAAATGATTAAACAATTAATAAGGTTAAAATATTAAAAACATTGAAATTCATTTCAAAGACCATATAAAAGACTATTTTCATGAAATTCATAAAACTAGCACCAAATAGCATTAAACTCTGCCCCAGTCAGTTTTTAAAACAGTTTTTATACCAGATGGCATAAAAAATATTTGACTGGCTGACAGAATGAGAACAGGGACAGGGACATCCTGACCCAGCTACATAGAGAGTTCCAAAATCTTGAAGCAGCCACCAAGTAGGGCCTCTCCCCCTTTTTTCCACCAAACAAGCAAGCAAAAAGTGGTGGAACAAAGAGAAGGACCTTTCTAGATGTTCAAAGAGCTCTATGCAGCTCATATTGAAAGACTAGTATGCAAATTTTCTATCATAGATGAGGGATGCATTGAAACTTTCCCATATCTACATCTGAGGCCTTTTCCACACGTGGGAAAGGAACCGTGAAAAAACGCTACTCACCGGTCTTCTTCAGTGTCCGGGTGAGTCCGTCAGGACAAGGAGCAGTGCGAGCTCATCTCTCCGCACTGCTCCGGCATCCAAAATGGCAGCTTCCGGTTGGTGGAGGCTCTCCACCAACCGGAGAAGCTTGCCAGCCTAAAACCCGCCCCTGGCAGATCTGCAGGCACATACTTGTGCGCGCCTGCAAATCTGCACCGGAGTGCAGGGATGGAGCGACATGGAGTTGCGCGCTCCATGCTTTTTAAAAACCTCTAAAAAGAGGTTTTTAAAAAGCACGCTGCACGACCAGTTCCGGTCTCTCTGAACTGGACTGAGGTGCGGAACTACAAAAAGTAGTGCACCCCAGTCCACTCTACGGTGCAGAAGACCTCCGTCAGAGGTCGCTCTGCACCATTTTAATAGCCCGGTGCAGAAAGGGCCTGATGATACAAGGTCTCAGTTGTATTGAAAAATCAGTAAAAATATAGCTTCTTTTACCATGCATTGCAGTGCTTAGTTACACTAGGCTTCTTTTCATATGAGCTAATTGAGAAGTCACTGACTTTCATAATCCACCTTAGATTTTGAGGCAGAACAGGATGTTTTAAACATGATTCCATTCCACTCTTTACAGTCCCTATGAAGCTGAACTGAGCCATTCCACTCACCCCTCAGCTTCTGGCTGGGCGGAGCAGGGGGCAGACAGACTAGGCACAATACATTTTGTACTTGAGAGATCTGAGTACAACTCAAAATGCAGACTCTTGGCTTTTCTATTCAAAATATATGTGATCATTGACAGAATGAATGACCCTGTGTTATTGGAATCATGGAATCATAGAATCCTAGAAATGTAGAGTTGGAAGAGACCACATGGGCCATCCAGTCCAACTCCCTGCCATGCAGGAACACCCTCAAAGCACTCCCGACAGATGGCCATCTAGCCTCTGCTTAAAAACCTCCAAGGAAGGAGACTCCACTACACTTCGAGGCAGCGTATTCCACTGCCGAACAGCCCTGACCATCAGGAAGTTCTTCCTGAGGTTCAGGTGGAATCTTCTTTCCTGCAGCTTGAATCCATTGCTCCTTGTCCTGGTCTCTGGAGCAGCAGAAAACAAGCCCTCTCCTTCCTCTACATGGCATCCCTTCAAATAGTTAAACAGGGCTATCATGTCCCCTCTTAACCTTCTCTTCTGCAGACTAAACATACCCAGCTCTCTAAGTCTATCCTCATAGGGCATGGCTTCCAGGCATCTCACCATTTTGGTCGCCCTCCTCTGGACTTGCTCCAGCTTGACCATGTTCTTCTTGAATTGAGGTGCCCAGAACTGGACACAGTATTCAAGATGAGGTCTAACCAAAGCAGAGTAGAGTGGTAGCAGTACCTCCCTCGATCTAGACACCATACTCCTATTGATACAGCTGAGAATCACATTGGCTTTCTTGGCTGCCGCATCACACTGCTGACCCATGTTCAGCTTGTGCTCTACGAAGACTCCTAGATCCTTTTCACACGTACTGCTATCCAGCCACATGTCCCCCATCCTATACTTCTGTATTTCATTTTTTCTACCTACTTGTAGGACCTTACACTTCTCTCTGTTGAATTTCATTTTGTTAGCCTTGGCCCAGCTCTCCAATCTATCCAGGTCATTTTGAATTTTGATCCTGTCCTCTGGCGTATTAGCAACCCCTCCCAATTTGGTGTCATCTGCAAATTTGATCAGCATGCCCTCTACCCTTTCATCCAAGTCATTGATGATGTTGAATAGCACTGGGCCAAGGACAGAACCCAGTGGCACCCCACTAGTCACTTCTCTCCAGGATAAAAAGCAGCCATTCGTGATCACCCTTTGGGTTTGGTCAGTCAACCAATTACAAATCCAACTAACAGTAGCCCTGTCCAGCCCACATTTTACCAGTTTCTTTGCCAGAATGTCATGGGGAACTTTGTCAAAGGTCTTACTGAAATCGAGATATGCTACATCCACAGCATTCCCTCCATCTATCAAGCTAGTAACTCTATCATAAAAAGAGATAAGATTAGTCTGGCATGACTTATTTTAGAGAAATCCATGTTGACTTCTCGTGATTACCGCGTTGCTTTCTAAGTGATTAGAAACTGACCGCTTAATGATCTGCTCCAGGATCTTATTCATATACATTGTGAAAGATAACACATAAAAGGAAATGTTGCTATTGTTACCAAAATGTATAATTTTCACTGATGTCCTCCAGATAGCAAACAAGAACCACCAGTTTATCTTCATATCTCACTTTAGGAGAAAAACAGTGAGAATTCTAGATTGGAAGGATGCATTTCACACCTTGCATCTACTGACATTTATAAGCATTGCACTGTGTTTACTTTTGTGGGGATGTGGGGGGGGGGTTCCTAGGTGACTGGTTTCAGGAATTTGCTTCCAAAGGCAGCTATGTTGGACTTTCTCTGTTGTCTTTTTGTTGGAATTCAACAACTTTTTTATTAAGCCTGGCCCTTGGCAATTCACCACTTACTAAGAAAGGGGGGTATAATAGGTGGCCATTGCACTTTTTATTGTTGCACTTGAAAGAAATATATATTACATTTATTTTAAACAAAACATTACGTAGCAGGAACAGACCTCCTTAAACATTATACTAGTCTCAGGCCACTTCCACATTAGTATTTTAAAATGGTGCAGAGCGACCTCCAACGGAGCTCTTCTGCACCATAGAGTGGACTGGGTTGGACCAATTTTTTTAGTTCCACACCTCAATCCACTCAGGAGCGACTGGAACTGGTTGCATGGCGTATTTTTTAAAAAACCCTTTTTAGAGGTTTTTAAAAAGCATGGAGTGCACTACCCCATGCTGCTCTGTCATCCAGCTCCGAAGCAGATTTTCAGGTGTGTGCAAGTACATGCCTGCAGATCTGCTGGGGGCGGGCTTCCAGCTGACGAGCTTCTCCGGTTGGTGGAGAGCCTCCACCAACCGGAAGCCACCATTTGGGACTCCGGAGGACTGCGGAGCAGCACACTTGTGCTGCTCCGCATGGCGACGGACTCGCCCGGCCTCTGGTAAGCTCCGTTTTCGGGCATTTTCAGGCATTCCCCCCCCCATGCAGAAAGGGCCTCAGTCTGGTACATTGACTTTGCTAATCAATTAATACTTTTCATGTTTCAGGTTGATATCTTTTCTTCACTGTTTCAGAGTCTAAACATGACATCCACTGCCCTTCACTCTGAATTCACTCTGTATCCAACATACTTCTCCAAAATCACCAGTGTGGACCACAAGGGCCTAATGTTCTAAAAAATAGCATTCATGTTTCAATGAATGTGTCTTCTTTTTGTCCCTTAACACCTTATTCCTTTTAGTTGATTTTTCATTCAAAGACAGACCACACATTTTCTTTCATGAGGTAAATATATCTGTTTCCTCTGGAAGCTTCTAATGTTTAGCTACAATTAATATTGCTAAGGACAATCGTGAAAAATAAAGTTTTTTATGCTTAAGATTTTTTTTTCATGAAGAGAATCCAAATTAAAAAATCAAGAAAAGTAATAATGACACTCTATTCTGCTTTGGCTAGACCTCACTTGGAATACTGTGTGCAGTTCTGGGTACCACAATTCAAGACGGACTCTGACAAACTGGAAAATGTCCATAGTAAGACATCTGGAAACCATGCCCTATGAAGAATGGCTTAGGGTGCTATGTTTTTTTAAGCTGACAAAAAGAAGCTTAAGAAGTGATATGATAGCCTTGTTTAAATATTTGAAGGAATGTCATGTTGAAGATGAAGCAAGCTTGTTTTCTGCTGCTCCAGAGACTGGGACATGGCACAATGGATTCAAAATACAGGGGAAAAGATTTTACCTAAGTATCAGGAAGAACTTCATTATGGTAAGAGTCATTCGACAGTGGAATTTGCTACTTTGGAGTGTGGTGGAGTCAACTTTTCTAGAGGTTTTTAAACAGAGGCTGGAGTGCTTTGAGTGTGTGTTCCTGCATGGCAGAGGGTTGGACGCAATGGCCATTGTGGTCTCTTCCAACTCTATGATTGTATGATTCTCTGGCCTTTTCCACACCACCCTCCCATCCCGCAATGGGAATGGAAGGACAGGACCACGACAATGCTTCTGCATGAAGATTCCCACCTTCTATTGAACTATATTGAATTAGAGATGTGCAAGAAAGAAGCAGCAGGAGGAAGATAGTTGCTTGACAGTTGAACAGGCTGCCTTGAAAAGTGGTGGGCTCTCTTTGGTAGCCTATGAACAGAGGTTAGAGGGCGTCTCAAAAGTGCTTTAGTACAAAAGTGTGTATTCCAACACAGCACAGCTGGGCTAGTTGGCCCTTGTGATCATTTCCAACTCTATGATTCTATCATACTAAGAAGGAGAACCATCACCAGCAGCATTAACAGCAGCTAATGCTTCATATGAGCTAATAGAATGTGCTTGCCATATATGACTTTTACTAACATAGAGCAAAATATCTGATACTCATGGAGTTATATTTATCAAACCCCACTTTGATAAGGCATGAATTTTTGACAACCTGCATATCTCCAGTTGTTAGATTGTTTCATGGAGATTTAAACTGTGATGACACCACTGGTACTCCAAGTTGACTTTCTCATTTTTCTGTATTAGGACAAGTGCTGTATCGGATCTGATTCTAATTCAGACTGCCACCATGACTTAACTTAATTTGTGTACTTGTAACCATTGGATGTCCCAAGAAAACAAAAACAAAACAAATAGGTAGAAAGATATATGATAGATGTAAGCGAGCTCAGAGCCCAGAAACTGACCAGTAGCTTTGGCAAGCAGTTAGAAGCTTACAAGTAAACAGTGAGGCAAAGCTTGCAAGATAGCAAGAGCTCTGAATAATAGAAACTAGCTGAGTCAAGCAACAGAGAGTTCACAGAAATGGAGAAACAGGCATGAATAGATCTAAAGTATGGTCTGCAATGTCTGGAGTACCCAAACTAGGTCAATGAGAGGGGGAGTAACCACAAGAGCAGAAATATAGTTACTTATATCTTCATTAAGCTTCATTGTAATAATACATTTCACATCCTCAGAGTGGGATTTGATATTCTAATTTGGGGCCACCTATATGCACATACCCAGTGCTTGAATGCTGACATAATAATGCATTCATGACATAGTTTCCTATATATCTAGATTAACTCCTCCTTAGAGAGGACCCTGTAATCCTTGTAGACTATATGATGTAGTTTGATTTGTGTTTGGGGAACACTTGATTTGCTGTCAGCCTTGTGTTTCTGATTCTGCAGAATTTGAAATGAAACTTTATCTGTCTCTTAGTGTGGCTTATTGGCTGGTGCACTGGGCAAAATCCATGCCCAGAGTCCATTTGCTTGAAAAAATCCAGATGACAGATGATAGATAGATAGATAGATGAAGATAGATAGATAGATAGATAGATAGATAGATAGATAGACAGACAGACAGACAGACAGACAGATTGATGATAGACAGAACAGTCCCAATTAAAAAATAAAAAATAAACTTCAAGGGAAATACAATTTTTAGTTCTCAACCTCAATCATTGCTGCTGTTGTCATTGTCACTGTCATTGCCATTTTCTTTTATCTTTTCCTTCTAGGCTCACCATGTAGTATTCCTTCACCATAAACTCTGACTGATATATGAAAAGCTGTGAAATAGAACAGAAGATACACTTAAGTGGTGCTCAAGCTTCATTTCTTAATGGGGACAATGTCCTTCTGTGAAGCTGAAAAATGACTCCTTCAGAGCTATTTCCTCATCTAAGGCTTCTTGCCGTTTGAGAGGGTCTTTACCAATCACCAGTGGCATCCACTGAATGTAGCAGCCATGTGTTGTCTGAAGGAAGGGTCTGAGCATTTTAATGGCACATGCCTGAAGGGATGTGTCAAAAGAGGAATGTACCAGCAGGATTTATTAAAGCATCTGTCCAATTTCTTCTACAAAGGGTTTGACATCCCTTTACCAAACCTCCAGGGAATACGATCTTATTCACTGCTCCCCACCCCCGTCTTCCCTTTGCATCTGGATTTATATGTGGAAGCAAGACATGATAACTTAGATCTAATGTGGCATTTATCTTCACAAGTGAAGAGACTAATGCATCACAACCGACATTGCCACAAATGAGTTCTAAGGTCTTTTCACAAGTGAAGACAAATGACGCATCAGAACAAAGCCTGAATATCTTGCATTAAAAACCAAGTAATCCCTGACTTTGCTGTATCCCCAGCTTACATTACATTTGAAATCTACTAGCCTGCCAAAACCCATTTAGGACAGACTCAACTATGGTCTCATTAATAGTGATTAAAACCTCAGTACACTCAAAGCTGCTCCAAAACATGTTGCTACTTGAAAGCATTATCTTCCCATTCATGAATAAAAGCCAACATGATTTAGCTGAAACTTTCGTCTAGTGTGAAAATGGAATAGTGTCCTTGGACGCACCTAAAGGCAATTTGTCAGCTTAGGAGGTGTAGGACATGCAGTTCAGTCCTCCATCTTGCATTAACTTGCTTTAATCTTCCATCTCAGTTGGGCATCTCACTGTACCTAATGACAGGACTACTGCTGTCATTGAAATCTAACTACTATTAGATCTTCTAAAACAATTTTTTCTGTACCTCCATATTGTTTCAAGATTTTTATTATAGTCAGATTGCAAATAGTCACATTGATTTTCTCCATGACTGTCTTCTTCTGATAATAAATAAATAAATAAATAAATAAATAATCAATCAATCAATCAATCAATCAATCAATCAATCAATCTCTGGTGTATTATGAGGTTATATTTTCACTACATACTTTGGACATTTACGGTAAATTTATTTGCTGCTATGGTGTCTCCCTTCTCAAACTATTAAAAAAACTGGAGTTCCCATGATATTTTTGAGTTGGTCCACAAAGGCATACCTATCACTTGAGTATAGCATGTGCTGATAAAAGCATAAATGAATGATTAGAAAACTTTAATTTACATACAATACTAATGTTGGATTTCTCTGCTATTTTTAGATGCCCACAGAAAGCCCATTTGCCGTCAAAGATATTATTGCTTTTCCAAAGTGCTCCTACAGAAATATTGCCCTGCATCCTATTGTTACTTCTGACTAGGAGAGATTTATTGAGCCAGTTCAATTTACCTGTGGGTGCAGAGTTTGTCTCCTGCCTCTGCACTGAGACAGGAAAATCCCTTTCACTGCAGAGATGAAACTGCCAAGGGCTTGAAACCACTTGTCAATCACTATAGCAAAAGGGATACTGGAGGCTCACTGCAGAGACAGAGAAAGCTTCTCATTGCCAATGCCACTAACAGTGCAAAATTTTCTAATCTTGAGCAAGACATTGGGTAGAGAACAGTGTAGATGTATATTTTTACTCAAGCTTTCAGCAGCCAAAACTCTGCCTTTAAAACTTTAAAAATCAGCATTTTAATGAATGTATTTGTTAGAATATCTAACAGAAATTCAGACATAAATGTCAAAGCAGAGATTTAGCATTTCCATCATTCCATCTTCACTGGCCTGTTGCTTAATGTGGACAGTTGTCTCAGAGAGAGAGAGAAAAAGAGAGAGAGAGCTCATGACTAGCCAAGAGCAACAGTCCTATATGCAAAGTAAATATCTCTGTCTTCTTTGCATGTAATTTACTTGCTTTGCATGTAACTTACCTAAACAATCAAAACAACCTTGCCATAATATTAAGATAACTGTCAATCAGGGTTCAACAATGTAACTTAAAGAATAACATACAACAATTGTCTTTTAGGAAATCCATGTACCGTTCTCCAGTATTTATTCACTTTTTCATCTTAGATAAAATGAATAGGATCTGGGCAGCCGCCTAGTGATAAGATTGGGCCTTGTAGGCCCTGCATCTTCTTCAGCTCCTTGCATTCTCTTAAACTTCCTACCACAGGGCCTTCATGCCTTTGAATGGCTGATTCCCCTCATGCCTCCTGTTCTTTCATTATAGTGATGAAGAAAATGAATGACTATTATACCATAGCACTGGGCATTCATCTTCATCACTATTCTCTAGTGCCTCAGTCTTGGTAGGCTGTGTTCTGAATGATCCCATGGGAGCTGTGTATGAATGCACATTATTCTCATATTGATTTATAGCAATCACACATATAGGATAAGTTATTGGTTGATCACCTTTGGTCTTACACATAAACAGGGAATGCTGGATGTGAGTTCATTTTCAAAAAAATTGAGGCATGTGGACTTAAAAGAAAGATGGGATATAAATAAAGAACATAAATATATAATAAAAGAGGCAAAAACATTGCCATCTCTGTCACACAGTGCCAACCACATTATAATCATAATGTCAACTGGTATGGGTATCTTGGAGGTGCATCTTCAAGAAGCCTCCACAAAAGAGGATGTACAAGATAATGTTGCTTTGCAGTCCATTTTGCACCTTCTACCCTTTTGTCCAATGAGTGACCAATTGCATGATGAACATTTGAGGCTTCCCAATGTGGGAAGTGCAAGCAGTTGTTGGCTTGAGATTGCCCAATTGCTGGAGTTGCAAAAGGGATACAGTGCAATGCACTGTGCAACTTTTGTCCCTTTGTACAACTATCAGTCAGAGGAAAGTTCATGTAAAATCATACTTATAGGTCACTTTCTATCCTTTAGATTGAAGGAGGTCATCCTTCCACTAGCAACCATGCTCAGCTTTGAAGGTGAAAGTGGGTTACATCCCTAACTCCTTTGTAGGTGTTAGGGATGTACTGTAATGTATCACTAGTTTTCTTTTCAAAGTAATTTTAACAATTTTCTTCCCTCTCTATGAAAGTATCTATGTACATTCAATGTCTGCTTGCAATTCAGGACTTACTCTGCGTAAAATCCATTTATAGTGGTTTTGTGCAGAACACATCACTTTTTAAAACAAGAAGTAGCATTTTCTACACAGAGAATAATATTTTTGTGCAGAAATATTATTTTGACCACAGATAATGTTGCTTCCTGTAAAAAAAACAAAAACAAAAAAATCCGCTGAAATATTTTTTCTCCCATCCATATCAGGTGATTCTGGCATCTTGCTGCAGGTACCCTTCCAGGAACAAAATATAGTTTTTAACTGTTTCAGTTTTGATCATAGTTACTAAGAGGAGGCAACACTGCATAATGAGTTGGTACTGGATTTGAGACCAATGCTTCCAGAAGCATGATGGTTCCTGCTGGTTAACCAGCTCATCCTTGGTTTACTTTTAGTAACATCCAAGTGGACCGCTACCTCTCCATAGTTCTCAAGCTGCCTTCTGAACATCATTTGTGGAGGTATTCTAAAGACATTTATCTCAAACTGTCCTTCAGTGGCCAAGCACTTACAACCAATGGGCCTATTAGAAGAATATCTACCTTACTAGAAGTAATCCCTGGCAATCAGTCTTGTGAATGTTATATTGCTTTGATCACTTGAGGATAAATTGGAGTGAAATTTCTTGCCTTGGATCTTTAGAACTACTGTTGTATAACTACTTTCTAAACATCTCCACATGAAGTTACAGTGAATCCATATGTGAAGTTAGCATAATGAACCTGATATAGGAAATGTCAAGTGGTTTGAGATTGTTTTTATTCAGCAGTGAGATGACTGTACCAATGACTGAAAAATAGATAGATAGATAGATAGATAGATGAGATAGATAGATAGATAGAGATGCAGTTTCTAGATTTTTGCTATTGTTCCAAGTTTTTTTTTTTCCCTTGAAGGCTTTCTAGGAAACAAGGCATGCCTTGCTTCAGAAATTTTTGAAATGTATTACATTTCGTAGGCATAATATGCTTATTTTTAAAAATGAAAAAAATAAAATTTGTGTGTGACAGAAAAATATAGATGTATATACTTTTGTCAGTGGGTAAACTGTATTATAAATGCATAGTAAATGTATACATTTGGGAAACTGTATAAATAAATACATACACTATAGAAAATGTGCTTAGAAAATAAATATAAATTTCTAATCAAAAAGAAAAATAATAGTTGATATAAACTAAACTTTTTTTTTTCTTTTTACAGCGCTGTCATTGGCTCTTAAGTTTGTCATTGTCTTTTTTTAAAAAATCACTCAATGTTCTACATGTTCACTGAAATATTTCTCTCTTTTAAAAAGCATGTTACATTAACCAACATCTTAAGCAGTTAGAACATGAATGTTGTTTTTCAAGGCCCTTTATTTATGCATTCATCACTTGCATAGACTGCCTTTACAATGAAAAGGTTGCTAACGAGAACAAGGTTTTGGTATTGTGCATTCGTATCGAAAGTAACGTTTCCTCCCTAAAGGTCTGAGTTGCTCAATTGACTTTGCTTTCCTGAATGATGAATAATTTCACTTTGAAAGCAACTGCAGTGACTCATCCAAGCCTGTTCTCAAACAGTAGCATGACTGATTTGATTCTTGTGGCACTTTTCTTACATGTGGGTGTCTAGTCTGGTCTTCAGCAATCCCACTATTGACATTTTCACAGACCATCTTGGCAGGTTGGTCAATCAGCTAAATATATCTTACCAGGATAGTGTTATTTTAAAAACTACTTTTACTTTCCTGCAAATTAATTTAGTGGTGTTGATAAATTACCTAGAGAGCCAGTGTGGTGTAGTGGTTTGAGCATTGGACTATGACTTTGGAAACAGGGCTCAGCCATGGAAATAACCACTGAGTGATCTTGGGCTTATCACATACTCTCAGCCCCCAGAAAACACCATTAAAGGTTCAACCTAGGGTTGCCAGAAGTCAGAAACTACTTGAAGGTACATAGCAACAACAACAACAACTACAACAACAACCACCACAACAATAAATTACCAGTGGGGTTTTTGACATGGGCTAAATGGATGCAATTGTCAGATTTATTTATTTATTTTAAAGACTATCTGGTGACCTAGAAGTGCCAAAAAGGTCTCTGTCTTGATTTTATTTACCTTTTATCTTTCCTTTTAGCCTTTTTCATTCACACTGACTATGAATTTCTCCTAATATACACATTTATTTATTTGCTTTATCTAATGTACATGTGCCGCTTTTATCATAATGTGTTTATACGTGTATATATATATATTTTTCCTACTGTATGGACTTTGTAACTATTTGCAGACTATAAAGTATGTATTATTTTGTGTAAACCTTAGGAAGGATATATTTCCTCTTGCAATTATTCTTAGGAGATGAAAAAAAGTTACTTTCAAATAGACTATCAAATCTAGTAATATTATTTTTCACCCCCATTATAAAGGTCTTGTTCACGCTTAGACTGTGCTTCAGGAGCTCTGTACAAGTTACCTAGAATGCTATACTTCCTATCATAATACCTGCTTCCACACTGTTTCTGATAATGTGCCTCTACTCCACTGTTAGCAAACTATTGTGTTGATTGTGTTGACAAGAGTGTAACTAATAGCCCAGCACATATATATGGTCTGTGTGCGTATGTGTGTGTGTGTGTGTGTGTGTTTGCATATGCTGTTGCTTTGAGGGGCATATGATGTGTCTCATGTGGTTTAGCAGGGAAGACTAATGATGACATTAGCAAATACAGAGGTAAAATTCTGGAAGGATCAAATAAAGTGAGCACATGCCTAAAGGCAATGAGTATCAAGAGGTACATGCAGGCTACGGATCTGAGAGTATAACTCATTCAGCCTAGTTCTTCAAACTGAAAACTTTATGTCAAGACTTTCATTCCAGCAATAAATAAGAATGTACTGAAAGAGTTGCATAGCTTCAAGGCGCTCTCAAGCTAGCTAAGGTCCTCTAGTACAGAGATAAAGCCTATTGTTTATCCCAGTTACAGATATGCATATTTCTTTGTACAGGATATATGTTATTTCAACTAAGTTTGTTATTTCACTCTTTGCTGTCTTCGTACCATATGAATCTGTCATTGTCAGATGACATTGCACTTTCAGATCACTTTGAAGCCACTCTGCCAAAACCATTCACTGAAATCACTTGTTTTGCTGAACCTAGGGTTTCTGACAGAGGACCTTAACAGAACACTCTCCCAAATCACCCAGTTCTTGATTTCTAAGTCCTATTCTCTGTGAATGATAATCTTTTTAGTCTAATTATTCCAATCACTTAGGTCATTTTCTCTGACAAAACAGCTAATGTGAAAATGGAGATTATTTTTCTCTATATTGTTATTCTTGTGTTTCAAGTGCCATCCATTCCCTGCATCTCTTGAGAAATAGCTCTGTGTGTGAATTACCAGGGCAAATCTGCTAGGATGCACTACTGCTGAAGTTCAAAGCTCCTTTATACTTTATGTGCATTTCTTAAAATTTACAGATATTGGTACATATTTCTAGAGTGCACACATGTTCACATGGTTAGGGACAAAAAAAGCTAAAGTTAAGCCAAACAGAAATCAAGATATGCTGTATCCACAGCATTCCCCTGCTTGTAATGTTGTGGCCAGAAAAGAGGCGAAGACCAGGTTTTCAGGGAAAAATCAAAAAGCCTTTTTATTGTTAACAATTTACTTGCGCAAGGACGACAACTATTTTCAGGATTGTCGTGCAGATTAATTAAGGTAGCATCACTATATACCTTTGGTCTTCTATGTCAGCAATCAATCATTCATTTAGCCAGCCCATCACAGAAGAAAAAGATTTTTGGTTAACTTTCCATTACATCATTAACTTAGCACACACGTGTACAGAAGAGAACAAAGAGTTAGTTAGAAAATGATACAAGTTATAGCTCATGGCCAACAATCCTCCCGACATTTTCTCAGTAGATAAAAGTACAAAGTGAGCCTTTTTGGAGAGCAAGCTTTCAAGGTTACATCTGCTGTACCCCTTCAGTAATTCTAAGAGAAAGGGAGAAAGAGAGAGATTAAATTCTTTTTATGTGACTTGTTTCTAAGAAACCCATGCTGTCTCTTTGTAATCACAGCATTCCTTTCTATGTACTGATAGACTGACTGTGTAATGATTTGTTCTACAGCCTTTTCTAGCATTTATGATAAGCTAACTAGTTATAATTATTCAAGTCCTCTTTTTCCCTCTTTTTGAAAAATGGAGACAAGATTTGCCCTACTGCAGAAAGCTCAGCTAAATAACCAGCCTTAACCCGAAAACAAACGCTCATCTTATTCACATTGTACTAGTAGAGCAGACATTTAGAAGCTTCTGCCTGTTCCCTAGAGTCCAGGGTCTTGTATTTTATGACTGAATGAAAGTTGAAGCTTTTAACTTGTGTTCTAATTCACAGTTCACATTGTGAAACATTGCATCTAAACTGTGATTTTGAGTGAATTATGCACTTAGGGAGCTACAATTCCTATAAGAAGGAAAAGCAACACTTTATTGTTTTAGTGTAGAGTTTTGCTTTGACCTTCCCAACAATGTCTCTCTTTCCTGCCTGTGTACAAAGAGCTCTAGGACTTGCAGTTCTATCTAGTTCCATGCCAAGCAGATGAAAACTAATCTGAGTCAGCTTCACAAAGTCCTACTTTTACTGTACAAATGCTCTTTCTATTTTAAGGAATTGATATTGGGGTTGAGCCAAGAGGCCCTACAGTTCAGAATGTTGCTTGAGACTGGTCTAAAACTGCTTCCAATTGACTCACACAAACCTCATTATATGTTGACAATAAATACAAAAAATGTATGAAAATTCATTTCTATGTTTTATCTTCTGGCCTGGTCTACAATTTATTTTCCTTCCCTGCCTCCCCATAGTTGTGGGGATAAGTGCTTACAGCAGGCCTGTATGGATTTTCCCTCACCAATACAAGTTTTCACCATACGGAGGTCCTATTTATTGTTTTCATGAGGGAAAAACTCTGTGTTTGTGCATGTGTATGTGTCTATATAGTTCTGCAGATTACTGGCTCTTGTACTAGGCTTGGTACAAACACCTCTGAACCCAATAGTTGGTTTTGTACAGGAGTGGGGTTGCTCTTTTTTGATTAGCCAGTATCAGGTTTGATTGTTAACCAAAATAAGCAATGCTTTTTATAATGATACTTATAGCCATCCTTTCTACCTCCAGGAAAGGGAATTCTTAACACAACTCTGGGTCTTTCTGTCCACAGTACTGCAATCTTGCCCTGCACTGTGTTATTTTTTGCTCAACTAATACAAAACACTTTAAACTATCCCATGGACCTTTTGTAGGAGGTTTTCACAGTTGTCTCTTCCTTTTGGGGAAAAATAATCAGCAGTCAAGGAGCTGGGGATCAATTTGTTTTCTGCTTCCCTGCCCTACACAGCATTTTATGCAAAAATAATATTACTGGAAAAGTAATGAATGAACAAAGGTCAGCAGATTACCACTGTGGTAAAGGTCACACCCCCATTCGAACCACCACCATCATCATCAACATCGTCATCATCATCAAAACATCATCAGTGAAAGTACCTAAAAATGCAATAGGATGAACTAAGAAAATGAATAAAGCTTTGTGATGTTTATACCAACGTGTCACATTTACACCATTCTCCTACAGTAGCACTGTTTCTTTGCTAGCTTCTTTACATATCTATAATTAATATTCTACTTTATTTATATATTCAAAACAAGTAAAAACCATCATAAGAATAATCACATAATAACCTTTGATGAGGCATGGGCCAAAATCCAGTTTTTATTCAATAGAATCCACATTAAGTGTTGATTTACCAAGTTTCCATTCGTCTTATGCTTGTTACAGCAATAATTAGACTGAAGCCTCAGTGTGTAGTTTTCTTCCATACTTTATCTTGACTGCAGCTAAATACAGATTTTATAGCTCCAGCATCAACTCCATCTCTGTTTTGTTAATAGACAATCAAATAAAAAGTTCCAGAGACATCAAGAGTTGGTCTCTAAACAGACAAAAATAAATAGTACTGTGTGAAAATCTAGCATTGGTTCTTTTTTTCAACATAACACAGACTTTTTTTTTACTCCAAATACATCTTGTATTTAAGAAAATTGTTTCTTTTTCACTGGAAAGCCATAAATGCTGGGTCCCCTAGCTACAAGAGGAATGGACTACCAGAATCATACATGGTCTAGGATTTGAAAACAGTTCTATATATCTTGTTCACAAAAGAGTGATTTTTCCTGTGCTTTGTAGAGCATCTCCTTTGAAAAAGCACTTGCTACAGATGTAGGCCTAAAGATTGGGGAGGGGGGGATAGACCAAAATGACAATAGGGTCTTTGAAAACAGCATATACAATTGAAGGACTTGGGGAAAGGTGCACTTGAGGTAATTGACAAAACACAAAGGTAAAGTCCATTGGGTAAGGAGCTTTTGAAAATTGCCAAGGGAGGAATGTCTGCCATGAAAAGTGAAAACTCAGCTAATCCAGAGATTGATTTATATATTTTGCTTTGCCACATTAAATTGGAAGTTTTTGCAATTATGAACTTTTTGCTTAGCAACTGAAGAGAAAGATTTCCCAATGGGAACAAGATGTCTCAGGCCCTCTTAACTGCTTTTGCCATGACAAAATGTCAGAGATAACTTTGCATAATAATTATATGCTAATATCAAAACTCTGGAATAGAATTCCATTATACAACTCTGTAATCCTACAATTCCATTATGCAACTTCATAATCAATGATTTCTGATCCAAAAAAGGGGGAGAAGCAGAAGATGGAATACACTTTTGCAATTTTTTTTAAATTTTTATTTTCAAATTAAATTCAGTTTCCTCTCCAGCTCTGCTAATTCTTTTGCCCTCGATAATTCTCCTCAATAAAGTTATTCAGTTTCTCATTCATCTTTATCTGGCTTTCTGATTCTAAATCCAATTGTAATCCCAGTAGGGATGGGCCCACTGAAATGAATGGAACTTATTATTCAATAGCAATGTCAAGCCCCATTGATTAGAATGAGATACACTAGGTTGGACTAAAAATCGATTTAGTTTCATTTCTCTCTGAAAGAGAGTATCCCATGCTTCCATTCTGTTCATGAAAATGCTTCTGCAGGTGCAACCAGAAATGGGACAATTCTGCCTCACCCCTAGAGGTCCCATGTGCCCTCAGAAGCTGGGTTGGAAAACTTAAGGAATAGGTTTTCAGATAGCATAAAGGACTGCAGTGAAGAGGAGGTGAGAAGTAATTCCTTCTATGCTAATGTATGTTATCTCACATGGCATTGGATGTTAGCCCCCAATCACAGATGCATATTGTACAGAATCTTGTTGGTTTCTTCCACACACATTAATTCCCCAATAAATAGAAGTGGCTGGACATTTATGTCTGATGCAGAATATCCACATCCAGTTCAAGGTTGTGGAAGCAGATATGTGCATGTGGTTCCATTTCTCATGCAGATGCACGTTGTCCAGAGATGTGCATGCAGATTTGGCCGTGCATTTAGTTTCACATTTGGTGTGTTGGTTGAGTTGTGCAACATTGCCACTCAGCACCAAGGGCTGTGTGTACCATTAACATGTAACTCCACAGATGGATATTTATGCTGAGCAACCGTCAGGTAGGTTGTCAGCCACTCTCTCCTCTCAAAATTTATACCTTAGTGAACATTCAGTTGTTCATATTACCAAAATAAATCAAATAGAAACTTGACAAATATCCAATTACCATGTTTCTACTTTGTTCTGCCATCTCTGAAGAAGAATTGAAGGCCTTAAATCTAAGCACAATAGATGTGTAGGTCCTTCAGCTTTTTTGTAATGAAAGTAGGAGAAAAAACATGATTAGGCATTCCCCTTGTGTGCAAGCTCTTTATGCCAGGAAGAAGGTTGAGAAATTGTTAATTTTGTCCCTTCCCTCATTTTTACTTTCATCCTCTACATACAGAGGTCAACCATCTACAGAGGAGTATATTCTTTATTTGTGGAGGCTCTTGGAGGGATTTTATGATCCTGGAAAAATGTTTGACTTGAAACTACAGTATGGAAATATTCTTTATTCTCAGCAATAAGACTCTCTAACAAGTGAAACTGAAAAATTTTCAGCTGCAATCAGCCCTAATACATCTTTTAAATGTGGTTCTTCCACAACATGATAGGATTAGATTTTTGTTGTTCATTTTGGAGGCTATTTTGGTTCCACTATATAATTGTCATAATGAATATTTAAATATCCTAGATTCTGCATTTTCTCCAAAACAGAATTACAGCTTTCCATTTTGATAATAACTAGTAGCTTGTATTCATTAATTAATTATGGTCCAATTGAGATTCTATGCTTTTCCTTCAATGACATTGTAAATGCATGTACATAGGAGTTATTATATGCAAATCCACTGAAGTTTAATAATTAATTAGAAGTCAGATGACTGACTAAAATATTTAACTGACAGGCAGTTGTAATGATTATTTGTGCAAAAGCATGTTACTGTATCTTGAAGTCATGGATGGTATGAAAAGGGATCATATTTTTAGGCGAAAGCTGCTGAAATGATGAGGCAGTTTGTTTTTATTTAGCCTACAGTCCTTAATAGATTACAAAATAAGCTTCATAAAGCAACTAATTGTGTGACTCTCTGAAGGATTTTTTCTTTTTTAAAAAAGGATATATATGAGAAATCAACAAAAAGAAAAAAAAGGTACTTCACAGTGGTTTTCACGCCATGTTAAATATACTTTGCCTCCCAAGTACATTAGCTACAAAAAGAGTCCAGCAGAGTAGTCCTACCAGGTACAGCCTATGTCTACCAGTAATCATGTGCTCTAAAGTTTGAACTGACTCCCTCAGTTGCATCTCAGAGTAGCCACAATCTTATAAGATTTATAAAAGTTTTTAGAAAGCCTGTGTGATGGCTGGTTTCTTGGCAGTTCAATTGTACAGGCCATTAGGTCCTGCACTGTCAGGTCAGCTTTGCTCTCTCTGCCATGCTTTTAAGGCAGTCACCTTGCTTTGATGCTTAGATAGGCTTTACTGTGTTGTGAGGGGATGATGGAATGGTCTGAGAAACAGTGTGCTGGGAACATAGAAATGTTATAAGAGAGTAAACAGACACACCTGCAAGGTCAGATTGTTGGCAAGCTGAGTGGGAAAATGAGAGGGGACAGAATTGTTACATCAAATAAGATGCTATTGCACACTAGTTTGAAAGGTCACAGCTCATAAGGTGCTGGAGATCCAATGCTTCTTTAGTCCTAGCAGTTGCCAAGGCATGTAGTTGCTTTCTTTGATGTTTCTGAATAAAGCTTTTGAAACATCTCTGCCTAATTACTCAAACTGGAGCTGTCCTGTACATCACATACATAAAATTATGGAAGTAACAGACTAGATTTTGTGGAAAATAGTTGACAATTTCAATTTCATAAAGAAATGACAAACTGGAGCACCATAAAGGTTTATCCATTGTCTCAGGAACTGTTACTCAGGGATGGGACAAATCCAGAATTTTCTGAATCCAAATCCAGATCCAAATCCCTGGAAGGTTCTGAGGATCCACAAATCTCATGAATCTCAAATCATTCTAATCCTTTTTTTAAAAAAGGGGGGGTTTAAAAAGCAACGGAAAGAAGGATAATCTTGGGGAAAGACACACTTTCTCAGCCTTAGAAAAAGCCTGGGCAAAGGCAAACCTCCCTCTGAAAAAATCTGACCAGGACAATTGTCATAGTTTTGCCTCAGGATCTCCCCAGATTGAAAATGACATGAAGGCCCTTCCTACACAGGCGGAAAAATGTGGATGAATCCCACATTTTCCTGCCTGTGTAAACAGAGCCACATATTACAGTACAGAGATCCAGATCAAAACTGGATTTTCTTTGCATAGCTCCTTCTGGCATCCTGGGGTTTGTAGTTTGATAATGCACCAGCACACTTTGGTAGAGAAGGCTGTGACACATTGTAAAACTCCAAACCCCAGAATTGTGTATGAAAGAGCTTTGCAAGGGAGCTATGTAAAGGAATCTTTCAGCTGTCCTTGAAATCTCAAGAAGACATGCCTTCCAGTCAAGTCTCAAGCCCTGCAGCAAGGAAGGCACTTTAAAGAAACAACACCTTCCTCTAGTCCAGTCTCAATTCTGCACCCTACAGTCTCAAGTTAAGTCTCAAGTCCTGAAACAAGGCACTTTTAAAAAGAAAAGAAAAGAAAAGAAAAGAAAAGAAAAGAAAAGAAAAGAAAAACAGCCTCTAGTCCAGTCTGAATTCTCTATCCTCAAGTCAAGCCTCAAGTCCTGCAAGGGACTTTCAAGTCAAATCTCTAGTCCAGTCTCAATAATTCCCAATCCCTACCCTCCATTCTCAAGTCAAAGGAATAGAAATTATTACCTTGCAGAAGGAGGCAGCCCGAGTGAGCACAGGCAGCCTGAGTGGACATATCTTGTGGAAGGAGGTCCACTGGCCTACATGTTGCAATCACTGGATGAGATTGTGTGCCCTTGCCCTCTGCCCCACTACTTCTGATAGGCGTCAGACCCACTGACCCCAGCATTTCTACATGCCATTAATTTTCAGCACAGAAAATAGTGCTGAATTTAGATATTAAATGAACTTAAATATTAAATGTTCAATTTAAATATATTAGAATACAACCCCAGATGTAATTTCTGAAATTGTTAGCAAAGGCCATTATTATTCCAAGGGAAAAACTCACCTACATGCCAACTCCCCTTGTATGTCTGGTCTCCCAGATTTTCAGGCATCCCAATCTCTACCAGACTGTTTGGTTGGTGGATTCAAAAGATTGGGTTTGCCTATTTTGGTGCAAGGATTTGGATTTGCGAATCTAAAATCCCTGCTGAGGATTCGAGGATTCATTTGGCCCATCCCTACGCAGTATAATGCACAGGAGAATCTAGATAACAGGCGAGAGCATTATCATGTCTAATACTCAGGAATAATTTTTATTAGAATAATCCTTTGCTGTGGTCCTGACAAGTGAATGCTATTTTATATTTAGTCAAAACTATACATGAGAGTATCAATTAATTCCCATACAGTGAAGAAATAATACTGTATTCACTCACTTCATAGACTAACACCTATGCCATGCTATTCTAGTGACCATCAGAGCTTGAACATAACTGCCTTGTCTGCAATGAGGTCTTTTACATACCATTTCAAAACCTTCATGTAACATTTAAAAGTTACATTTCAAAGGTGGGAAGATCACTGCTTTTGGGAAAGATACAATGAGAACAATGGTTTCCTTTTACTTTTAAAAGTTGCTCACTGGGGCATTTGCAGAGACATTTTGGAGGATGTGTTTCATTATATTAATCCTACCTTTTAAAAAGTAGTAGCAAGAAAATAACAAATGATGCAATCAGCAATGTAACAAAGACCTTTTTTTGGTAACACTAATAGTAAGTTACCGTTTTTAAAGGAATTTAGCAGAACCTTTAAAAATAACTAATTCATATTTCAGCATGAGCTTTTGCAGATATCAGAAAAAAGTAACTTTCCCAGCTCTGGCAAGCACAATATTCCAGGCCATTCAAGGGGTTTACACAGGAATTTTTTCATAATAGAGTAGAATATGCTGTTCAGTTTGTTTTTCAAAAGACAGATTTTGCTTAAATAATATGTTCAATTCAGTTCTGGCTAGTTTTTTTTTTAAAAAAAGCCACAGTCCAGCCAAAGTTATATATTATTATGATGCATTGTTTTGATTTCAACTGATGAGTTATCATGTGATTTCTTCTACTGAAATCAATGGTATTTAAAATATGCTTAATTTTGGCTGGACACGGTCCCAGGTTTTTTAAAATGAGCTGCCATTCCGAGCAATGGACATGAATTAGCCAAAGTTAAGCACATGTGAAACCACTTATTTCTATGGCAAAGAGGTAATGAGAGACATAATTGCAGAAATCAATATTATTCGTATTGCTTAACTGTGATCAACTGTGATTATAACACACCTCTTGACTTCACACCTGGAAATAAAGAGACGAGACACTGGGTAATTTAAAAACCACAAAGCATTCAATTTAAAATTAAAAAAGAAAGAAAGAAAGAAAGAAAGAAAGAAAGAAAGAAAGAAAGAAAGAAAGAAAAGTTCTGTTGTTTGCGCTATGCTCCCTACTCCTCTACATCTGAATGACCAGGAGTTTGCCCAACAGGTTGGGGCATGCAGCTACCACTTGCCTGGAACCTGCTTCTATCTTTCTTCTTCTGCGCCAGACTGAAAGTACAAAGAGAGGAGCTGCTTTCTATATTACTCATTATCCAGCTGCAATCTCTATTCTGAAAGTCTGAAGGAGGGCAAGGCAAGGTGTGAATTTATATTGCCCTGTTACTTTCCACAAAACAGCAAGCCATACCCTTTCCCTGGGTCATATGATTTTGGGGAGGGACCATATTTTCTTTTAAAAAGGCCCACCTTCTGTTTGAAGGTCTGCTGGAAGAAAATGTTCTTATTGAAGGTATACCCTATCTGAATGATCTTAAAGTGTCTCATCCACAGTCCTAGTCCCAAAACTCATCAAGTGGACAGGTCATCTGGTCCCAGTACTTGGATATGACATATATCAGTCTTGCTGAAATTTCAAAAAATGATTTGTAAGTAGCCATTTTAAAATAGAAACTAGGACATGTAATTTTTGCAGAAAAGGGTCTTCTTTTGTTTGTATTGGTGGAGTGGGGTTGATGTAAGAGTGGACAGACTAGACACAATGCTGTCCCTGCCCAAGCTTTGCTGGATTAGGAAGACATCTGAACAGTTATGAAGCTGTTGACATGATAAACTATGTGTGTGTATAAGAGAGAGAGAGAGAGAGAGAGAAGGGAAGAAAATATTTCAAAATATTTGAAAAAATATATTTCTCCAACTAATGAGGAAAATCCTAGAAAGGTGAGAACATTCATAGTTTGGGACTTATTCTGTTCCCCCGCCTCCAAATAAGGAAGGAGAGAGTAGGAAGTGGTGTTTTTGTCGCAGAAAACATTTTCTATGCAGAAAACAGCGTGTTCTGTACAGAAAATTTGTTTTTCATGCATTTTTTAAAAAACAGAATAACTAATAAATACCCTTCAAAAACTACATAGCTTTCCTCACAGTGGTCAGAAAAAATATTAAAATATTAAAATTACTTAATTGAATTTATGAAAATTTGCATCCTATATAATATTGCCTGATTTTTTGTTCTTTTCCAAAAAATCACACACACACCACCACCTCTACTTGTTGCATTTTTCTTGATGTTTGTAATTCATTTGCTCTTGGGGGCTGAAGGAGGGGAGGGGGTCACTTCTCTCACAGCTTTCCCATCAGCCCCAGAGGACACCAGTTGTCACTGCATACAATGTGAGGGAAAAAATAGCAGAAGCAACACATTTAGATTTAAATATGCTACTTAGAATATCCTGTTCATTTAAATTCTCTGGCTTTCCCCAGTATGTGTCAAAGCCACAACACTGTTAAAATGCAGGAGTTTGCACATAATGGATTTCTGATTGGACCAAGGCAAACACTTTTTGGATTCATCTGTGCAGTAACCTAACCCATACAAATGTCAGGTTGGAAATTTTGCTCTTAGACAGCAGGCAAGCTTTGGGCCTGTGATTTCACTGGATTGAAGAAATCCTGATTATTTGAAAGTAGCATTTTTACAGCTCCATATTTACTTAATGACTTCCATTTTCTAATCCCTTCAAAATGTCTGCCATTTGTTCTGTATTTACTGCTAACAAGCAGGACATGGGATTATGGATCAATATTATTGACACGTTTGTATGTATACATTTTATTGCACAAATATGTTCTAAAGCTAAAATGTTGTAGAGAAAGCTAACAGTTGTGACCACTGTTGTCAAAGTTGCCTGCAATGGTATAATTCTCCTGCTGAATACTATGAGTGTTCACAAGCAACAATAATTTATACCTTAAAGATAATTTTTTTCCTGGTTTTTTTTTTTTTTTACATTAGTGATGTAACAATAAACTGCACATGTTATCTGCAGCGCTCAAATACACCTGAAAGTCATAGCTTGAAACTGAAAGCCATGGTCCAATTCACTGGTGTAGAAGGAATGCTTTACTCAAAAACTTCATCTTTCATTACCATCTATGTGAGGCTTGGCTTGGTCCAAATATTGGAAACAGCCCTAGCAGCTCAGACTTTGTTAACCATGGGTCTCTAAAACTCTGTTGAACTAAGCAAGCTCTCCATATTCATATGTTACAGCTAATGCAGTATGCTGGCTAATAGCTGTGGACATTTTTACTCAGAAAGATAGTCAAGACTTTTTTTTTTTCCTTAAGAGATAGAGAGAGAATGCACAGAGGTGCAGAACCTCATGCATGTTTTAGAGAAAATGAACAGGGATATTTTATCCTTCTTTCATAACACTAACATCTCGAAACATGTAATAATGGTAGCACAATAAAGATATAACCACAAGATGGTTTTACAATATGTCTGTCTGTCTATCTGTTTGCCTATCTGTTTGTTTTATAGCCAACAGGGCTACTCCACTATGTTTGCTGAACTAAGAATACAAAATTTTGCTGTAAACAAGGAGATTCTATAGTTGAGGAACTGAATTCTTTGTCATCCTATTCTGAGAACTGCTTTTCTGGGGATTTAACTCTCCACCAGGTAAAGCAACCTGATTTACCTTCAGTTGATAGATTTTGTGTGTTCCATCACCTAAGTTTACCTCCATATCTGAGAAGAGAAAGACATTCTTAAAAGTCTAAATGCATTATTGTGTCATAGTGGCCAGTGGTTTCATAATATATAGATACAAATATAGTTTTCAGGAGGGAAGGGGCATTGTAACTTCAAATGTTGAAGCTCAACTGTCTCTGTTTTATTGTCTTTGTTGTCACACAGTGCACACACTGTTTTTGTCTATACACTCTTCCTACAGTATCCGAAGCAGAATGCAGATGCTGCTGGGATCACAATACCATCATGTAATTTCCTCTGTATACTATTTTACCTAATGAAGAAAGCTGTGAAGCTTTGAATGCTAGGGGGATGTATTTTATGCCTTTGTTTGGCCCAATAAAAGTATTATCACAGGATGGAAGGACAAATGAGGAAGCATTTCTTCATATATCACATAGTTAAGCTATTAAATTCAGTGTCTGCTGACATATAATGGTTACTATATATAGTAACCAACAGGTTGTATAGCCTAAAGGAGAGATTAGATAAATTCATGGAGGATATGGTTGTCTGATACTTACTAGAGCAAAAAAGATGGGAAATATGCAATAAAATCTGATATGGTAAAGACACTAAGCCTTGGGATATTTTATAAAAAGGTTATATACCAGAAATTAGCCCAACACATTTCAGCTAAGAAATATTTATATGGCCTTTTGGGACTTTTAAAATAGGAGTGCGCATATACTAGTGACATCAAACAGGAAATTAATGTGATGATTCTAAGGTTTTTTTGGAGGTAGTAATCAGGAAAGAAGGGTCAGAATATATATTCTATACAAAAAGAAAATCACTGTCTGTAACATACACTTAAGATCTGACAGCTCAGACACAAAACCTTTACAAAGCAATGTATCTTAGTAAGTTAAAAGACACTGCACACACATGCACACACATGCACACACACACGCACACACGCACACACGCACACACACACACACACATATATATTACATGAATCAAGGCCATTGACTCATCATTTGCAACAGAATGGTCTCTGCGGGATGTTATTAACAGCATTTCCAACAGAGCTATGTGTATATCATGCACTGAACTTTTAAATAAACATTCACCAGCAGAAAACACTTCAGTTGGACTTTTGGTAAAACAATCCAAAGATTACAGATCAGTATTAAAAATAAACTACCATTGTAATCCACTGGACATTATAGCTGTCAAGAGAATTCTTTAATTTCATATTAAAGACCACACCACATTTGTTACTAGTTAGATGCAAAGTTATTATAGCAAGGACATCTAATAACATAAATCACTGAACAGATGTTAACAAGTTGAAAAGTGTTTCAAAACACATGGCTAAGATTCTGCATGGGAAATGTAGCTACAGTTAGCTGTGACCTGTTTCCTGATATGATTCCCTAAAATCCACCTGGAAAGCCAGACAGCCATACTAAATGAAGACACTATATAGCACTGGTGAGTGGGGCAATGAAGGATGACGCAGTGCAAAGAACAGTGGTGGGATGAGTGAGTGAGCGGCAGTATAATGAGCAGTGGCAAGGACTCCGTCATGTCCTGTTGTACCTGCTCATTGCACTGTGGTTTGTAGTTCCTCCAGCACCCCATCACTAGTGTCACAGATCACTTTTGGTTGGTGGGGCTTCTTTAGAGGACATTTGCAATCATGACGATGGTGTCTCTATAGTAAATGTGCATACCAAAAATTATGAGTTTATAAGTCTGGCTTACAACAGCAATACCGAACAAGATGCTACCCCCCCCTTTTTTTTTAATCAAAGAGAGAGACAGAGGGAGAAAGAGGCTGGGTGATTGAGTGAGTTGTACTTTACAAATTCTGCTACTTTAAAAGTATCACTGGAATCCTTTATGACCTTTTAAATAATGTAATTTTGTATATCCCTGGCTATATAGCATAGGCACTAAGAAATCTGGTTACTGAATCGTGAAGACGTGTAACAGGACACCAGCACAAGTGCCTGGTGTGCAGTGGTAGTCCTGCTCATAGAGACTGATGCAATGCACATCAGAACTAATGCATCAGTCCCACTGTGTGTTGGGCACCAAAGTGCATCAGGCACTTTGCTAGCTCTGCTTTATAGTAATGTAACAGCAGCTCTTTACTGGATACAAATGTTGCACGACTGTGCAATTCTAATTCCCACAGACTAAAGTTTACTGACAAAGATATAACACTCAACAGGATTCTAACTGTATTTATAGTGCAAAAGTATATTTTTGACATATTCTCTGTTTTCTTTTCTTGTGCTAACAGACTGTTATGACTTTGAGAAGCCCTTTTTTTGTGAGGAAGAGACTCTAATACTTTATTTTCTACTTTGAAAACTATTAGTTGCCATTTGGAAGATTTGGAAGCATGCCTTAAAAAATTCTTTTAGGCAGTTTAATTAGTTTTGTAAGTATGTAGAATTTTGTGTCTTACAGTAAGGACTGAGGACTTTACCTCACAACTATAGTTGCTATAATGAACTACTCTAATTTACCCAATGTTCACTCTTATGCCAGTCCAGCAATACCAACTGGCCAACTGCAGCAACATGGCTATTCACAAATACCAGATGCTGGGATAAATCCTAGGCCCTAAAATTTCATGTCCAAAATATAAGATCCAGGAGCAGTACCCACTGGGGCGGGGTCTGTCAATGTTATTTCAAAAGATACATTTAGCATTGACTACATACAAAATTATTTGCTTTTTAGGGAAGTGCTCTCACTGTAAGTTTCTTCTTCTTCCCTGGGATCAGGCCTAGAGACACAGGGCTAAAAGTTGAGATCTGGAAATGCAATGCTGGGAATACATTAGACTAGTGTTAAAAAGACAATGGCTGACATGCAGTAACCTATAGTTATGGATCCATAACAGCTCTGTACTCAGCCATGCTTCGTATTCATGATTATGGCACTATTACCACACTCACAAATGCTTGATCCCCAAATCTACTATATCAACCAGCAGCCACATCCATGATAGTGGTCTCTTCTGCTAGTGATTGAGGCACAACAGGATAACATTTCCACCTCCACCCCCCCCACACACACATACACATCAGCTATTCCCAGTGTGACAATCAGAGGCAGGATCCCTGTCAGAATTCATTGATATGGCTGTTGGCTGTTAAGATAGTTTGGGGGAGTCAAATCAGGAAACGAGACATAGCTATGCATTCATATCTACATCTCTGATGTTAGACGTTGGAAGGAAGAATGTCATTTGTTGGGAGCAGGTTATTTTAGTATTGACACCTTATTATTGATATTGTCCCCTGCAAAGCCTGTAATATTCATTCTTTGGTAGATTTCTAGAGCAGTGGTAGACCTTTGGATAGACTGGATAAACCCACTTCATTTATTCCTTTGTTCATCTCTTCATTGGCTTTCTATCACTACATGTTAATTTATTAGTGCAGCTGTCTTGTGGTTTTATTCAGTTTGAAAATGAATAAAACAAAATAAATAACATGTTCCCATGCATTTTCTTAAGGTTAAATTGTAAGTGAAACTCCTTGAAAGTTGAAGATGTTGTGGAATATCAGTAAGGCATTGGAAGGCAGAGCTCTGTGTGTCACCTAATTTTTCCCTCTGTAAACTAAGCTCAGGTGTATTAGAGAATGCTTTTTCCACTGCCAAAGTTAAAATAAAATTCAGCTGCCAGTCTAATAAACTTTTGCACATGGAATGGGAAAAGACACTATCTTTGGCCCTTTTCCTATGGCATTTGCCATGCGAAAGGGCCCCTCGAGTGTCACATGAATATGAGGAACGGTCCACATGATGCACTCACAAACGTGTGACACTCTAGGGTCTGACAGGCGCCACTCACGCACTTTTTCATTTTTGGCTTTAAGCCGAGAATGGTGCACAATCGTGCATCGCTCAAAGGCCCCACATGCACTTGCCATGCGTGTGGAGCTCTGGAGCTGCAGTGCTTGTGCTTTCTGCCCCAGCACAGCCTGGGAAACTCCCAGCCTGCACTGCGGAAGGAAGAGGCGCGAGTGGGTGGCAGCTGTGGAGCTGAAGGAACTGGGATGCAAGAGCCTCTTGCTGGAGGCTGCTCGCACAATCCCCGCACCCGAGTTCCATGAAAAGATGTGTTGCCGAAAGGGCCTTTGTCTCAGGCAGCAAAGTATCTTGAGCCTATCCCTGTTAGTTCATATGCTTAAATTCTAGATGTGGTGTGAGTAAGATCAGTGATTTCATAAGTGACCATTTGGACTACAACTTCCACAGTCCTCGAGCCATCATAACCACAGGTCTGAAAGGTCATTTCTTTAAACTCTGTATAAGATATATATCAACAAGGGCTGTTATACAAGGGATGACAGCTATAGCTTGTTTTTGTTGTTGTTTTGTTCTGTTAATCTTCTCTCATGTAATTGAAAAGAACTAGCAAAGCATTTTAAAGCCTAGGATATCTCTGGATTTCTCCACATTTTATCAGAAGTGAAGGTCACAGCAGCCATATTGGCTGTTAAAATACATGAGGCCTTTCCTTTTAAGAATCTGTAGTCATATATTAATGCCTTCTCTTTAACCTTCTTTGTGTTTCTTCCATGACTCACTTTGGCAGTAATTATTAACACCTTGTTTTACTGCTGCTTTACTACCCCTTGAATTACTGTGAGGTGAAGAGCAAATGGTATATGCAATATATATAGTGCTGTATGGATCAATGAAAAACCAGAGCATTAGAAAGAATATTAAATTAATAATGGATGGTTAGGACACCTAGGTGGTAGTTAAAAGTTGTAAAGCATTTTAATTTACTGAATTTAAGGACTGTAGTGATCTTAGCCAGCAAATAATGCAGCATGAATTTTAATAGATCATGGGAAATGTGATTTGGAAGAGAACTGAAGAGCAGTGCATTTTACCCTTACCATGGACCTATATATCCGAAACATAATTTACACTCAGTTTGGGGAATATGTGGACCTCCAGATATTGCTAAACCGCAGTTTCTATCAGCCTTAGGGCTACATTCCAACAACACTGAGGTGGAACTCATATGTTCCACATCCCTTTCTTAAATCTTAGACAATTATGTGTAACCCAATCCACAATGCCATTTTCCCAAGGAATTGCTATAGTGGAAAAATAAATTTTGCAACAAAGGAACCATGGGGGAAAGACCTGTTTCACTGTTCTTTTTCCACCACTCTGACCCTTTTCACACCTTACCTTTTCGTGCTGCTGGGGTGCGGGGCTTGCATGAGCAGCCTCCAGAGGAAGGGTCTCACTTCCCTGCTTCTTCAGCTCTGCACGAGCTACCTGCTCGCGTGACAGCCCCGCCTCTTCCTTTCGCAGTGCACCCTGGGGCCTTTTCAGGCTGCACTGGACAGGAAGCATGACCAGCCCAGCTCCCGAGGCTCCGCACGCAAGGTAAGTGCATGTGGGGCCCCAGAGTGATGCGCGATAGCGCATTTTCACTTCAAGCCGAAAATGAAAAAAAATGTGTGCATGGTCTGCATCAGGCCCTTGAGCATCACGCAAATATGAGTGCATCATGTGGACCGCTCCTCACATTTACGTGATGCTCAAAGGGCCCTTTCGCATCAGAAATGCCGGGTGAAAAGAGTCTCTATCTTCACACCAAAGCCCAGTTTAGACAGTCACATGAGGGGAAAAGGGTGGCTGTCTTTACAGGTCCCACTTTACCATACCCTTCAATGTTACACAGATAAAAGTGGGACACATGTATCCAAGCAACATCAGAGTGTAATCAAGATAGCAAAACCTGTTAATGAGAAAGAGCAGAGGAACAAAAAGAGACTACATCAGTTTGTTTTTGCCTCAGTCTACTCAGTAGGGTAAGATTTAACCCTCTCCTCCCACCTGAGTTAATTGAGTACAACCTACCTCTGCATTTTGAATTCAGTTTACAGCAGCTGAAGTAAGCCAAGGACAGAGGGAGGAAGGGGAAGGAAAAGAGAAACTGGGAAGATTTCCGCACTATACTGTTACAGTGCTATTATTCCACTTACAACATCCTGTGGAATTCTGGAGTTTGTAGTTTACTGTAGCATGTAGTTTACTGAGGCTAAAGAGCTCTCTGGCTGAGAATTCTAAATGCCCATACATAAACTGGAAACCCCAGGATTCCATAACATCGAGGGAGGTAATCATGCCACTGTATTCTGCATTGGTTAGACCTCATTTGGAATACTGTCTCCAGTTCTGGGCACCTCAATTCAAGAAAGATATCAACAAGCTGAAGCATGTCCAGAGGAGGATGACCAAAATGGTGAAGGGTCTGGAAGCCACGCTTAGGTAGCTGGGTATGCTTTGTCAGCAGAAGAGAACTTTAGAAGGAACATTATAGCCATGTTTAACTATTTGAAGAGATGTCATGTTGAGGAGGGAGCGGTTGAGGAGGGAGCTTGTTTTCTGCTGCTCCAAAGACTAGAGCCCTTTTCTCATGGCATTTGCCATGTGAAAGGGCCCCTGGAGCATTGCGTGATTGTGAGGAGCAGTCTACATGATGCACTCGCAGTCATGTGATGCTCCAGGTGCTGGCAGGCGCCGCCTGCACATTATTTCATTTTTGGCTATGAGTTGAAAATAGTGCATGATCGCGCATCAGTCCACAGCCCCGTGCACACTTGCTGTGCATGCGGAGCTCCAGAGCCACACTGCTCGCACTTCCTGCCCCAGAACAGCCTGGGAAAATCCCAGGCTGCACTGCGGAAGGAAGAAGGGGCTCTCACGCAAGCAGGCAGTAGCTGCGGAGCTGAAGGAACCAGGATGCGAGAGCCTCTCAGAAGAGGCTACTCACACAATCCCTGCACCCCAGCTCCACAAAAAGGTGAGTTGTGAAAAGGGAATAGGACAAGGAGCAATGGATTCAAGCTGCAGGAATGGAGATTCCACCTGAACCTCAGGAAGAACTTCCTGATGAACAGAGCTGCCTGGCAGTGGAATATGCTGCCTTGGATTGTGGTGGAGTCTCTTTCTTTGGAGTTTTTTAATCAGAGGCTGGATGGCCATCTGTTGGGAATGCTTTGATGAGTGTTCCTGCATTGCAGGGGGTTGGACTCAATGGCCCCTGGTGTCTCTTCCAACTCTATGATTCTATAATGACTTGCTAGTTTTTATGTGGTTGTTTCCTCCCATTTCAAAATACTGAGATGCTTCCCTTAAGGCCTTGCTTCTGGCAGTTAGAGTGTATTTTTAAAAAAAAAAAAACTAGTATTTTTGCCCCCCACCCTTTCAGAGCACTTGCATCTTGAATGCATACCTTGATTTGCTACTGCTACTACTACTACTATTATTATTATTATTATTATTATTATTATTATTATAATTGTTGTTGTTGTTGTTGAATTTAGTCACCAGGCTGAAAGTGTTTTCCCACATTTGATTTACAATCCAATGCAATCAAATTTCTAAATAGCATACACTATATACACTATTTATACCACACAGTTACTTAACTGATATTTAACGTTAACTGCCACAGCAATTTCCTATGGAATTCTGGAATCTGCTTTTTGTAGGAGGCTACATATAGCTTTTTCCTTAGAACTTCTGGTGTTATCTTTCAGGGGAGTGGGCTAGCACTGTCTAGCCAAAAATTCTAGGTACAATCCCAAACTGTAAATCCCCAGGATGGAAGCATGGAGACGAGGGTGATTTCAAACTGCTACAACCTGCTTTGTACAGATAGGTCCACTCTGTCTGTAGAGAGCAAGCTCTACCCTTTAGACTTTTCCTTTTCAATGCAGAGAAGGCAGCAGTGCCAGTATACTGATGGGATATAACTAAGTGGGTGTGGCCAGCAACAAAGCCATGCTCTCACCTATAAGAAATGGGTGAACAGGGATGAAAGCATCCTTTTAAGTATTGTTTCCTGAAAACCCAACAGAGTTCAGTTAAACACATTTGTGTTTAGCTTGTGGCTATGCCCAGATAGGGACCATTATTTAAATCTATTTCAATCCTCACAATAATTCACAATAAAAACCCTTTTTTAGCGATTTTAGAAGGTAGGTTAATCTGGTCTGAACTATTCAATGAGGTAGTTTGCTTATTTACAACCTTTCTCGCCATTATGCAATAGTTTTTATTTTTGTTATAAGGGGCATTCAAAAAGTTGATCATGCAATTTTATTTTGTAGAATAATTACTTTATTTGAAGTATAATAACTGCTTGAATGTTGGCAATCAACCCTTCCCTGTGAAAGTGCATAATGTAGCAATTCATATGTGTACAACAGCTAAACAGGAGGAGGAAGTCCTATTTTGTTGATTTGTAAACACTGAACTTGCAGAAGCAAACAAATAAATAAACATTATGGTAACTATATAAAAGGTGTTCAAGATGGGTAAATGCTTTTCCCAGGCTCTATGCCAATGCAAATACATTTAAATTAGATCACAGAGTTAGATAAAACTAAAAGGCCTCCCCATTCAGAAAAGAGGTGGTTCCAATATAAACAAATTTGATTATTCTTTTCGATGGACAAGCCACAATACCATTCTTCTTTCTAAGCTCACATCCTCAGCGTATTGCATGTTGTATTATACTGAAATAAGAATGCATAAGATTTTTCAGTCCCATCAAAAGAAAACTATTCGAAACTCAGCTCATATAACACTAAATATATTTACTGTATAAAGAAGACAAGCTGTGACAAAAGAAAGGAAACTTAAAATATTTCTAAAGTGAGACAGACTTGGTGAGTGGTGCCCAAAACATTAATACAGGATCAAGGTCATGAGAGGGCACACCAGACACATACATCTAACCACCAAGCGTCCTGTTACTACTTCTATCCCAAGACTATAGGATATGTTGTAGAAAATGGATAGGTGGCATCTTCCAGCTATTTTGTACTATACCTTCCATTAGTGTTCATTGCTCGTGAAAGTTCAGGGCTTATGGTATGGTAGTCAAAAACATCTGAAGAGCAATAGTTGATTTTAGAACATCCTAACAAATATAAGCTCCTTCACAGATTGATTTTATAAAAGATACTTTCAAATTCCTGAATATCAAATTAAAGTTCATAATCCAAATATTACTTTCCATGTTCCAGAGTCTGGAAATATTACTCAGAAAAATAACACATAACTCTTTTGCCATCATTTTTTTTTTGAATAGCCCTTTATTCATGAAAAGAATAAGCTGATTACTCGTGAGACAGATTGCTAACGCATAACTGTCAATGTTCCAGTTTTTTAAAAAATCACCCAAATCCATTCAAATGGCTAACATCACAATTCCCCTATTATATTCTATTGCATTATTTGTATAACTCATTAATCACAATTTTATCATTCCATCATTGTCTATATGTCACTAAAACACATTTTAGCCCACATTAGTAGAAAAGCAATACACTGTAATATTGTTACATTTAACACATTAATTCCAAGCTCTGCATTGTGGGCCTGGCTTAGTCATTAATCAGAATGGAGACTGCAGTCAAGAAATCAGAAGGACTTGGTAGGGCAGCTATGAAGGAACTAGACAAGATCCTAAAGTGTAAAGCTATATCATTGAATACTTGAATGCTTGAACATTGAATACCAAAGTTAGGATTGTCCATGCCGTCATGTTTCCAGTTTCTCTGTATGGTTGTGAAAGCTGGACAGTGAAGAAAGCTGATAGGAAGGAAGTCAACTCATTTGAACTGTGGCACTGGAAAAGAGTTCTATGGATATCCTGGACTGCTGAAAAGACAAATGGATGGATCTTAGTGCAAATCAAGCCCAAATTCTCCCTGTACAGGCTGTTGTACTTTGGCTAGATCATGGGAAGATATGACCCATTAAAAAGACAATAATGCTTGAGAAGGTGGAAGGCAGTAGGAAAAGACAAAAGCCTCCATTACAGATGGATGGACTCAATCAAAGAAGTCATGTCCCTGAATCTGTAAGACCTGAGCAGGGTGGTTGATGATAGGGGAGACTTTGGAGCTCTCTCATACACAGGGTCACCGTAAGTAAAAGTTGAGTTGATGGCAGTTAACAACA
>CAOKZL010003998.1:0-54862 GCA_948472985.1 Iguana delicatissima
GTTTTTGATAGAGGGCAATACTTTACATGGTTACTGCGGCAAGAACAGTATATACTAGATATTGGAAAAATAATGTTACTCCAGAAATAGACGAATGGTTAATTAAACTAATGGAATTCATGACATTATTTAACTTAACTTTCGCATTAAGGGAAGAAATACAAGGGAAAAATGAAAGAGAAATGGCCCCAGTTAAAAATTATTTGAAGCAAAGCTGGGCACTGTAAAAAGTTCCAGAACAGGAAGGAACAATAAGCGAAATTTAGAGAAATGGAAATGTGGACTGTAATTAAGCAAGAATCATACAAAATATGAGATTGTATAGTCTTTCTTGAGTTGCTGGCAAGCCATCAAGGTGATGTACAGGTACGGAGGAAACTTTAAGGCACACAATGGTCAACCAAACAAGAGAATGTAGAAAGTGGAAATTATACACTTAGAGGATCAATCTAAGATAATATGTAAACTCCTGCAAATGTAAATAGAAGATCCTTGTCGAAACTGTACTATAATAGAAATTAAGGATATCAGAAGAACTATACTTTTAGAAAAAACTGAAACCAAAATATTGCTATTATTGTTATGTATTTACAAATAATGAAGATTTTAATAAAAATAATTTTAAAAAATATATAAATGGCTTTTGTAAGTAGAGACAGAAGAGGAGCCTCTGAAAGAGTTCACGATAAGATTGGCCCAAAATTTTGGATATAATGTCTGTATGGATGCATGGGAAAAAAATGTGGTCCAAAGATATAAGATTTATTTTGTGCAGTAATTTAAAAGAAAACCTGGATAACATGATGTATAGATGGTATCTAACTCCAAATAAGCTGTTGAAAATGCCCCAAAATGTTTCAAACCAATGTTGAGGATGTCAAGATAAGGAGGGCCTCTCTTATGTGATGGATTTGTTAGAAGGCAGGAAGTTACTTTTTTAAGATTTTTATGTTAATCTAAAAAGTTTAATGGTAGATTTTGCAGCATTACCAGAAATGTTTTTGGTGGGCATTGTGGATAAAGAATTGGAAAGTAAATATGGATTATTTATTTGATATCTGAGAACTGCAGCAAACATAGTGCTTGCTCAAATTTGGAAATGGACTAAAGCACTGATGATGAAAGAATGGATTGTTAAGGTTACTGAGTTAGCCCAAATGACCAAATTAATGAGAGTTCTAAAGGATAAGCTAATTGAAGACTTTTTCAAAGATTTGAAACTTGCTCTTGGATTTTTTGAGCAGTAAGAAATTCAATGAAATTCAGTCTGTGGCTATGATTAATTTGGTAGGATTATTTAATTGGATCTGTAATGGTAGAATAATATTTTGTTTCTTTTTTACTTTTCATTATAGTCAGGATTGGGGAAGGGGAGACAGAGCCTTACTGTGTATTATTTATATGTCTTTTTTCTTTTTCTTTTTTCTCCTTTTCTTTTCTTTCTTTTTCTTCTTTCTTTTTTAAATATATATACTTTGATTATGAATTAGATTGCTCATGTTAAAAATTAATTTAAAAAACTGGAGAATGGAAGAGCTATACTTTCCACTGCCATGGGAAACAAATCTAAGCCATTCTTTCCATCATGCAGCCTCGAACAGCTCAACTACTATGATAGATGTGGCTGTGAGCAAGGCTAGATTAAGGTAGTTGGGATATTGGAGCCATTTCAGAAACAAGACCCTCTGTGTGCATGTTCTGGAAATGGTGGCATAAAAATGAAGTGGATGAAAGAATGCATACTAAATTAATCAAGTACAACAGGCAGTAACGCAAAAATATTCATGCACAAGCCTATTTCAAGCTTTGCTAGCAACTGGGTCCCATGTATCTTTATACAGTTACTCAAATAAAATGCACAATATTGATTATGATAAAATCATTGTGATATTCAAGAAGCAGCTGAGGAAGAAGAGGGATCAAGCTTGACCTTTTTTCTTCAGCACTGTTTTCCTAAAGTTAGTGAAGGGCCTGGAAGAATTGCATAAATTGGACTATTGATAATCCATCCCTGGCTGTGAGGATGGCTGGGCAAAAATGCAGCCCTCCAGTTCTTCTTGGACTGCAACTCCCAACAGCCCTAACCAACACAGTCGACCAATTATGAGCAATGCCATAAGTTGCAATTCAACATCTGGAGGGCTTCATTTTGCCCACCATGAGGCAGAGGAAATCAGGACTCAGGGACTCTGGAATAGTTTTGTGGAAGAGTAAGCACTGACTTTCTATAGCTCTGAGGCTGAGTGTACTGAAATTCACTGGAGCAAGACACAGTAACTCCTTTCCTTTTCACTTCTAGTAACCTCACTCTTGAGGTATTAAAAGAAATTTCCACCAGCCTGTCTGCTTCCTTCCTGTTTCATTCATCCTAGAGTCTTCCCTGCTTTGACCAGCAACTGCTCAGCATGCATTCAAATAGGTGTGCGCTCAGACAAAGAAGCAAAGCAAATGATGGGGAAAGGGAGGGAAGCTGCCCGTGAGAAGAATGCTGGGAGCCTGAGTCCACAGTGTTGCTTCTGCTGTTGCCCAGAAACAGCCTCAGTAACTTGGTACCCACTGGTAGCCATGACAACTGGCTTCCTTCTAGGAGCAATACTGCTGCCTTCCTGAGAGGGAAATGAGGTGGGGGACACAACTCTCAGATGGTTATTTCTTGAGACTGGTTAAAAGGTGGAATGGAATGGGCCAGAATGCACCATTATGGATACAGATTGACATGTTCTGAGGCTCCTTGTCAACAACTTTTTAGAACAGGAACAAGTCAAAGGCCCTTTCCACACGGGGTAAAAAAAACGGCTTAGGGCGACCTCATCTGGAGGTCGTCCACACTGTGGGGCGTGCTAGAGTGGTTTGAAAAGTGGAGGTTCCACACCTCAAACCGCCCTAGCGCGGCCGCAAGGGGTGGCGCGGCGCGTTTTTAAAAACCACATTTGATGTGGTTTCTAAAAACGCGAGTGCGCTAACCCGTTGCAGCGCCCTGTTTGAAACTGCAGGGACGCGCTAGAGCATCCCTGCAGAGCTGCCCGGGGGCGGGCTTCTGGCTGGCGCGCTGCCCTGATTGGCGGAGCGCTGCTGGAAGTCGCCGGCCGCCATTTTGGGCGCTGCTGAACGCCGCCGAAATTCATCAGCGTGTGGAGTGGCGAACGCGCGCTCCCCGCAGGGACGGAGCAACCCGTTTTCAGGTAAGATCCGTCCCTGCGTGCGCTGCCCCGTTTCCCTGTCCCCTGTGTGGAAAGGGCCAAAAATTAAGCTTTAATTAACTTTTAAGGCCAAACTCATCCAGAACAGAGTAAAACAGCACAGAACACCAACTTCTGACTAGGCCATTTCCACCAAACTTATAAGCAACACAAGACTAGGTCAAAGTGAGAGTGAAAGTATAACAAGTCACAAAAATCCCACAGGAACCACTTTCTAGGATATGTTCCAGGCACAGTATCTATATTCCTCAAAAGAGCCAGAATATCCACTTCCCAAATAAACACCGCACCAAATTCATCTGTTATTCAAGACTGTGAGGGAGTGATGGGTATGAGATTTTCCCCATCATTCCCATGGAGTCCTGAAAGACTGGTGAATCTGGTGAAATGTATTCTGCAAAAGAACCCAGAACACCCGCTTGTCAAATACCCAGCGAGACCAATTTCATCGGTCATGCAGGATTTCATAGGAATAATGGTGGAAAGCACAGAAATCCCACAGAAACCACCTTCTAGGACCTGTTCCAACATGACATCAGTATTCAGAAACACACACACATGGACACCCACACCCACACCCACAAACAAAAAACAAAACAAAAACATTCAGGAGTAGCTGCTTGGCCAAGCAACAAAATCAAACAAAATCCAAAATCCACAAATCTGTGATATATAAATAATGCAAGCTTTTGAAGCTTTACTAACTTCTTCATTAGGCAAAGATATTAAAAATCATACAGGAGAAAAAAGGTTAAATTGTTAGTCGCAGGCCTATATTTTGCCTCAAATGTTGTTCTGTAGTCCGTTAAGATGGTATTAAGAATTTCACTGCAAGCAGGGGCCACTTCCCTACTTGGCCATGTGAGGACTAGGGACAAATGATCAAGGGAAGTTATTTTTCTGTTGCTAATGGAGTTGAAATTTTATTATTATTTTTTTGTTGTTTTTTTTGAATCTAGTTCTAACTTCCCCGAGAAGGAGACCGGCCTCTGCCTGCATTGAGATTCCTCAATACCATCTTAACTGACAATTGAGACAGAATGTAGCCTGTGACCCTGACATTGTCACCTTTCTTTTCCTGTGAACATACCCAAGGATATAACAACATCCAAAATCCACAAAAAAAGTGATACCTTTATTGGCCCAACCAAAAATGGACAAAATACATCATACAAGTTTTTGAAGCCCCACTAGCTTCTTCATCAGGCAAAGGTATTAAAAATCATACACGAGGAAAAAAAAACGATGTTAAGAGTCACATGCCTTCATTTTGCCAAGATGTTATTTTTGCTGTTGCCTGTTAAGATGGTCTGGAGGAATATCAGTGGAAGCAGAGATCACTCCTGTCTATGGCTATGTGGGCATTGAGAGACAAAGAATCATAAAATCTAAGCAATAAAAGTTTAATTCCATTAGCAGCAGAAAAAGTAACTTCCTTTGAGATCCAGGCTGTTTTTCTGTCCTGGGTGAAGCTACCTGTCCCTTTCTTAGGCAGAGAACACCACATTTCTCAAGAAGCCTCCGTACTGTTGCCTCCAAAAAATCTTTTAGGTGCTGTAGAGGTAAAACCTGCCAAATGCAGTCCTGGTAAAAAAGTTTTACCTTTGTTGGAGGTAGGAACCTCAAACAGTTAAGTCCCAGCCCCTTGGCCCCCTCTTCTTTAAGAGTTCTCTGTTGTGGCTAAAATGTGATATCCTCAAATCCAGAAAACATATCCAGGGGAAGCCATGTTGGCCATACAACAAAATACAACAAAATACAAGAACATCCCCAAATCCCCCAAACAGTGGTACTTTTATTTTTTTTCTCCTGTATGATTTTTAACACCTTTGCCTAATGAAAAAGCCAGTGGCGCTTCAAAAGCTTGCATGGTGTATTTTATGCTTTGGTATTGGTTCCATAAATGTATTCCTGCTTTGTGGATTCTGCATTTTGCTGTATTCTACAAAAGAGCCTGGAAAGCCCATTTCCCAAATTCCTGCCCTCACCAAGTTCAAGTCTTTCAAGATTCAATCTGAGTGCCAGGAAAAGAACAGGTATTCCACATGGACCACCTTCTAGGACCTGCTCTAAGAATGATATCTGCATTGCACAAAAGAGCCCAGAACACCCATTCCGCAAATTCCCACCCTCACCAAATTCATCACTCAGTCAGGACTCCATGGGAGTAACTGGAAAATGCACAGGAACCACCTTCTAGGACCCATTCTGTGCAAAATATAGGTTCCACAAAAGAGCCCGGAGTGCCCACTTTCCAAACATCCAACCTCAGCAAATTCAACAGTCATAGGAATGATGAAGAAATATAGAAAAATCCCAAGGGAACCACCTTTTAGTTGCCATTCCAGGTACATCATCTGTATTCCATAAGAGCCCGCAGTGCCTGCTTCCCAAATATCCACCCTTACCAAATTCACAGTGTTCCATGAGAGAAGTGAAAGAAGCTACAAAAATCCAACAGGTGCCATTTTCTTTTACTCATTCCACTCTATACTACTCATCTTTGGCTAGTGAATGTGGTTGATCTGGGCAGGTGATATATCTATGTTCAGAACTATCTTTCAGAGTATTTTTTTCCTTAGTGTGGGGTAGTGGTTTGAGCACTGGACTATGACCCTTGAGATGAGTTCAGCTCCCCGCTTTGCCATAGAAACCCACTGGATGACCTTGGGTGCCTCACATTCTCAGCTCCAGAAAACCCTGTGACAGGCTTGCCTTAGGGTGTCACCATAAGTCAAAAATGACTAGAAGGCACACAACAATCAGTATTGGACAATGGTTTGTGTTGAGTTGTATGAGCTTTCTTTTTCTCTTTTCTCTTTCTTTTCTTTCATAGAATCATAGAAATGTAGAGTTGGAAGAGACCACAAGGGCCATCCAGTCCAACCCCCTGCTATGCAGGCATACCCTCAAAGCATTCCCGACAAGTGGCCATCCAGCCTCCGCTTAAAAACCTCCAACGAAAGAGACTCCACCACACTCTGTGGCAGCATATTCCACTGCCGGACAGCCCTGACCGTCAGGAAATTCCTCCTGAGGTTCAGGCGGAATCTCCCCTCCTGCAGCTTGCATCCATTGCTCCTTGTCCTGGTCTCAAGAGCAGGAGAAAACAAGCCCACTTCCTCCTCGACATGACATCCCTTCAAATATTTAAACATGGCTATCATGTCCCCTCTCAACCTTCTCTTCTGCAGACTAAACATACCCAGCTCTCTAAGTCTGTCCTCATAGGGCATGGCTTCCAGGCCCCTCACCATTTTGGTTGCCCTCCTCTGGACCTGCTCCAGCTTATCCATATCATTCTTGAATTGGGGTGCCCAGAACTGAACACAGTATTCAAGATGAGGTCTAACTAATGCAGAATAAAGTGGTACCAATACCTCCCTCGATCTAGACACCATACTCCTATTGATGCAACCAAGAATTGCATTGGCCTTCTTGGCTGCCGCATCACACTGCTGACTCATGTTCAGCTTGTGGTCTATGAAGACTCCTAGATCCCTTTCACACGTACTGTTAGCCAGCCACGTGTTCCCCATCCTATATTTCTGCATACCATTTTTTCTGCCTAAGTGTAGGACCTTACATTTCTCTCTGTTGAAATTCATTTTGTTAGCCTTGACCCAGCTCTCCAATCTGTCCAGGTCCTTTTGAATTTTGATCCTGTCATCAGGCGTATTAGCAACCCCTCCCAATTTGGTGTCATCTGCAAATTTGATCAGTGTGCCCTCTATTCCTTCATCCAAGTCATTAATGAAGATATTGAACAGCACCGGGCCCAGGACAGAACCCTGTGGCACCCTGCTAGTCACTTCTCTCCAGGATGAGAATCTGCCATTGGTGACCACCCTTTGGGTACGGTCAGTCAACCAGTTACAAATCCACTTGACAGTAGCCCTGTCCAGTCCACATCTTACTAGCTTCTTTGCAAGAATGACATGGGGAACTTTGCCAAAGGCCTTACTGAAATCAAGATATACTATGTCCACAGCATTCCCTCCATCTATCAAGCAAACTCTATCATAAAAAGAGATAAGATTAGTCTGGCATGACCTATTTTTGAGAAATCCATGTTGACTTTTCGTAATTACAGCATTGTTTTCTAAGTATTTAGAAACTGACTGTTTGATGATCCGCTCCAGGATCTTTCCAGGTACTGATGTCAGGCTGACTGGGCGATAATTATTTGGGTCCTCTTTTTTACCCTTCTTGAAGATGGGGACAACATTTGCCCTCCTCCAGTCTGCCGGAACTTCTCCTGTCCGCCAAGGGTTTTCAAAGATTATAGCAAGAGGTTCCGCAATGACCTCTGCTAGTTCTTTTAAAATCCTAGGATGCAATTCATCTGGCCCTGGAGACTTGAATTCATCCAGTGTGGCCAGGTATTCCTGTACTACCTCTCTATCTATTCTGTGCTGCATTTCCCCCACTTTCTCACCTGCTCCCCAACCGCCAGGTTGAGTGTTTTATCCTTTTGGGAAAAAACTGAGGTGAAGAAGGTGTTGAGGAGTTCTGCCTTTTTTCTTCCTCCTGTTATTAATTCACCATCTTCCTTGCGCAGTGACCCTATCGTCTCCTTCTTTTTCCTTTTGCTGCGGACGTATTTAAAAAAGCCCTTTTTATTGTTTTTAATGTCTCTGGCCAGCCTAAGTTCGTTCTGTGCTTTAGCCTTTCTGACCTTCTCCCTACATCTCCTGGCTACTTGCTTATAATCTTCTTTGGTGATTTCCCCCTTCTTCCATTTCCTGTACATGTTTTTCTTAATACTTAGCTCAGCTGAGAGCTCTTTAGTCAACCATTCCGGTTTCTTCAGATGCCTTCCATTTTTCCTCCTTAATGGCACAGTTTTAGCCTGTGCCTTCAGTATCTCCCTTTTAAAGAACTCCCATGCATCCTGAACTCCTTTCTCATTGACTATTCTTGACCACGGGATTTCAGCCAGCAGCTCCTTCAGTTTACAGAAGTCTGCTTTTTTAAAATCTAAGACGAATGCCTGGCTACGCTTGTCTTCTCTTCCCCACTGAATGCCAAATTCTAATAGGGCATGGTCACTCTCTCCTAAAGATCCAACCAGTTCAACATCATTAACAAGGTCTTCCCTGTTGGTCAGTTCTTTCTTTCTTTCTTTCTTTCTTTTTGCCTTGTGTCATCACTCCTATCTGGTCATGTGTGAAAAACAAATCTGGTTCATTGGTATACTCATAATGAGTGTCCTAGACTGTTTCAGAAATATTTATTTTATTTTGTTATTTTTTATCAAATCAGTATAAATTCATAAACATAGTATTGATTTCAAGGTGTTATTTATAAATATATGGTATAATTTCAAATCAAACTTTATTTTATGGCCTGTAGACCCAACATAGCGAACCATCCAATTGTATGATATAGAGAAAATACACCTACTAAAAATAGGATATAAATATATAAATAGAATAGACCATAAACAGGATATAAAAGCATAAAATAGGACATAAATGCATAAAATAGTATAAAAATACTTGAAGTAAATTAAAATCATAGACAATATGGATTATTAGATAATATATAAATAGGCATTCATTAATTCCATCTCATTAACTGGATTGAACTTAAAGTGCATTGCCAATATCTCAACATTGTTTTGATATTTCTCTCTCTGATCTTAATAGCTGATGATAGAAATTTAGCATATGGTATAATTTAAAAAACATTTAAAAAACATATTAACACAGGTACATGTTTGATAGAAAAAACTCATTATTTCCTTCCTTCCCCTCCTAGGATACAAAGTACTTAAATTTTATAGCATATTTTTTTTAATTTTTTATCAAATCAGTATAAATACATAAACATAGTATTGATTCCAAGGTGTTGTATATAAACATATGGTATAATTTAAAAAACATTACAAACATATAAACACAAGTACATAATTTGATAGAAAAAAACTTGTTATTTTCTTAGAAATGGGTACTTTTTGTGAGAATGAGTACCAGAATATAGGGTTTGGGGAAAGTTTTTTTGGTTTCTGTTTTTGCTCTCATCCAGTCATGTGTAACCAAAAATTTGATTGTTTGGGCTACATGGAACATTTCTCTTCTGTGCTGGTTTCTGCAATATAGTTCCCCCCTCAAAATGAAAATAGGAACACATTTCCTGTCTTTTTTTAAAAAAACTTTCTGCATTGATTCTTTTTTGAAATTATCATTCTGAACTTTCTCAACAGGAACCAAACTGTGGTTTTAGAAGGGGGGCATATTTGATAGATCTGACTGCCTTGTTTCTTGGCCTGCAGGAGGACTAGGGACTTAGAAACTTTTTAAAATAAAAACTTAGAATCTAGGGGACCTTATGAACTGAATATGTATCAAGAACCATTCCTAGAATCCTCATAAAATTGTTTTAGCTGGGTAATATTGGCAATTCTAACTCTTCTTGGAAGAAGGTCACAGCAGGAAGAAAAGGATAGTGACCTTTCACAAATTGTTCGACATGGTGGTAGGTTTCCCCAGCTTCACTTTTTTTTCTCTCACAAGCTAGACAAGAAGTGCCCCCTTTTTACATATTTGGTGTCCTTCTTATCTACTTTTAGCACTGTGGATAATAAAAAGCCAGGTAAACCAACAATGCATATCAGTATGAGCCACTTCTATAAGGTTTAATCTTTGCAGGTTCTGCATGTTCATAAAACTTGTCTCTGTCTCTTATGTCAATGTGGCTAGTTTTGTATACTTCAGTAATGATGTATAAATAAATATAAATACAACCAGCATGTATTCTGAAATAAACTTGTTCTAATTTGTTTTTTAGAAATATATCGGTTTGCTAGCACCTTTAACTATGTTTTTACAAACACAGATATAGCTTAAACATGCAAATCAAAGGACAGAGGGGTGTGTATATATTACAACAAATTCATAAAAATGTAAGTTCACAAAATACCAGCAATTGCAACAATACTGTTACCTGCATCATGGTTTCCTCAGTTCTAAAAATGGATGAAAATGTACTGCAACAATCCAAAGAGGGGACTCTACTGTAGCCTGGGATGTATTAAAATGTAATTAAAAAAGTAGACACAACTGTCTATCTATTCCACCTCTGCGCCTCACCCTCTGAATTCCCCACATTTTTTTTTTGGTTAACAGTGAACTTAATAAGCAAATAAATAAAGAATGAAAAATGGGAAATGGAGAGACTGGTGAGTAGGAAATAGGAACTTGCAGTTACTGTTTGAAACTAGTAAAACCAAATAAACAGTTGGCAACAACAACAAGTCAAAACCTTGTTAAAATGAATAGTAGAATTAAAATTTTAAATAGTGTTTAAAATAGAGAATTGGCAAAATAAGTGCACATGCACAAATATATTTCAAATTTGCATATCTAAAACAAATTCTTAAACACAAAAGGCAGAGAAATGAAACAAAGTGAAAATAAACAAATGCATCTTGACTTTAAGATGATCTTTGTTAGTAGTCAGCTCTTTGAACTCTTTCTTTCTCAGAGGTATTCATAATATTTAAGAATATACAACTCAAATCTTTAAGTCAAGGTAGACAAAATAACTCTGTAACATAATAGTATCATCAATGTTCAAGGCACTTTATATGAATATTTTTATATTCTGTGTGTCATGTTGGCACCCTAGAGAGGTATGGATCTTAACCCTAGGCTCTGACTTCAAGGAATGCAGCAAAAAGCTGTAGCCATATGACTGGTAGTTCAGAGAGACATCAACACTATATAATACTGTATGTCTGTACTTTTTCTGTGAAAAAGATGAGCAGAGCTGAATTCTTCTGTGGTCACAACACTGTGGATTTGAATTAAACCAGAAAGAACTTTCTTAATCTCAAAACAGGATACACAGTACCAGTCCTGACTTTCACTTTGGCATAGGACCATTGTGTCCTCCTTAGATTTCTTGGATAGCTCACTCAGTAACATGAAGCCCAAGATGAAATGTAGTACTCTCCTACTGCTGAAGATAATAACTGGATTGTACAGAATGCTCCTTCATTTGGATGTCTGGAAGCAATATGATCAGGGTTTTTTTTTCTGTATCTGTTTGCTTCCTTATTTTCTGCTGTTGCTTAGTTTATGCTCATTTAGGAAGAAATATTCTTTCCTTCAGGAGCTTGGTTGCAACCCACTGTTGTAAAGGGACAGTATTTTCCAGAAACAAACCCATAGTTGAGAGAGTCTTTCTGAAGTGATATATAGTTTTATATACCTGTTCCGAAAGGCTCTTTCAACTCTGGAGTTTTTGTATACCTTTTGCACACATTTTGTGCTTATCAATTCCTTTTCTGGAAAATATGGTCCTTTTATGAGAGTGGATTGCAACCGAACTGAAGGAAAGAATGTTTCTTCTTAAGTCAACTTCAGCTAAAAATAAATGGTAGGCTTGAATACCCTAAAGGCACTAGATCCTGTCTGATCTTGGAAGTTAAGCAGAGCCAGCCTGTTTAGTACTTGGTTGGGAGACCACCAATGAACACCAGTTGCTATATGTTGTATTTCAGAGGAAGGAACAGGCAAAACCACTTCTGAATATTCCCTGCCTAATAGAACCCTATGAAATTCATGGGGTTGCCATACGTTCATAGGCAACTTGAAGGTACACGTGCGCACAGACACACACACACATCACATGGTGCACGAATGGTTCATTCATACCAATTCATGGATGAGGCTGATTGTATCTCTATAAATGTTTTCAGCATATTGGTATATTTTGTAGAGAAGCCATGTTTTGAAATCAAGGTACAAAATAATTTTCCATTTGAAGAAAACAAACAGCAATATCCAGTGACAATTGTCTCCATTGGCTGGAGTGATCCAGATGTCTTTCATTATTTCATGTTCATTTATGCCAAAATTATGAACACTGGATGTGTATGTATAATAAATGGACTGATGACAGGCACTTCAATATCAGTATTTGCAATAGTTTCCAAATTTGTTGTAGTAACTAAGAAACCTTAATGACTGTATCAACAAACCAGTTTGGGTTCACAAAAGACTTCATGATATAGATTCTTTGAATAGCCTCTCATGGGTTCCTATGGAACTTCTGTTTTTCCCCCACAACAACCCAACAGTTATCATGTGGTTTTCAATTATACCCAAGCTTTATTTTGGATAATATAGTGAGGTGCATTTATGAATAAACACTGCCACTCAATATGAAAAATCTCCTTTAATATATTATACCTACATTTATATAGCAGAATCAAAATAAGCACAAAAATTGGATAAACATGCTTTTCTCTGTCAGACTTCACAAATACATTCAGACACTATTCTGTATAACTTAGGGTAATCTATAGAGTATATCAGATATGGTATAAGGTATAACACAGACAGCTAGATCTATTAGAATGTGTGTGTATTATTGTGGGCCTAACAATACTTTAAGTCTGGGTAAAATGCCTACATTACACATCCCTTGTATATAAGATAAGGGGTGAAAATGCCAGTGCTTCTAAAAATACTGTGAGAAGCAAGTGGATATGACTGAGAATAACCTCCTAGCAGGTGCAATGGCTAATGTAATCTGATGGAAGGCAGCCAAAAGCCAATATTCAGATCTATGCAAGTTTGTTTATATTATCTTCAGCTGGCTCCAGGGTGCAATTATATCTGAGAATTTTGTTTTGATTGGGTATCATTAATGAGGAACACTCAGCACCTTTGTTTTGATTTGCTTTGATTGGACAACTGATAGCCTTGGCAAGGCTAGGGAGAGAACAAAAGCAACTGAGATACAGCCAGCAGATTAGATTGCTTTTGGCAGTCTGCACTGATGAAGAATGTTGTTCATGACAGCTGTACTGTTCCTGATAACTGATAAACTGTCCAGACATACTGGTAAAGGCAGACCATACTGATAAGAGAAAGACAGTACTGGTAGGACAACTATGAAGATTTATGCTAAAATAGATATTATGTCCCATTTTGAGTGTGATGGATGCCTGTTAGGATGTTTATGGATGTAACAGGGGCCACTCAAAATATAGCAATGCTCAAGGATATGGCACTGGTCACAAACCAAATCACAGAGTTGGAAGGTGCCACATGGGCCATTGAGTTTAATCTATATCCGTGAGCTTCTGCTCAGTGCAGGATCTCCAGGCAAAGCATTCCCAGCAGATAGCTACTTGGCTCTTTTTGAAGATATTTGGAGAAAAAGACCCACCATCTCTCTAGGCAGTGACAAATTGGTCTTACTGTCAAGAAGTTTCTTCTAATGTTCAATGAAAATTCACTGTCCTGTAACTTGAGACCATTAGAATTGGTCCTACCCTTGGGGGCAGCAGAGAACAAGCCTGCACCATCCTCTTCGTGACAGCCCTTGAAATATTTAAAGAGGGTAACCCCACAGTCTTCTCTCCCAGCTCTCATAACTGTTCCTCATATGCTTTGTTCTCCATGCCACTTATCATTCTTGTTGCCCTTCTCTCAACCTGATTCAGCTTGCCTATATATTTCATAAAATGTGACACCCAGAAGGGAACAGAGTAATCCAGATCAGACTAAACTAGCACAGAATATAGCAAGACTATTACTTCCCTTGTCTTGGAACTAAAGTTTTACTAATGCAGGCTAAAATATTATTTGCCTTCTTTGCTGCAGCATCACATTGCTGGGTCAACAATAGTCTCAAAGTCCTTTTTACATGTACTTTTCCTAAGCCAAGTGTCCTCGATCCTTGAAGTGTGCATTTGGATTGTGCAGCCTATGTAGAATTTTGCATTTGCCTCTGCTGAATCTACTCAAGATACAGAAATCCTTTCAGAATGAGAGAGGGAAGCTAGAATGGTACAATCTACTCTGAGATGCATAGGCATGTAAAGATTCAGGAGTCCGCCACCAGATGCAAAACTGCCTGCCCCAGAGAAAAGATGCTCATGAATAAAAGTTTTCTAATGGCTTAAACTCTCTTCATAAGTACCAGCACAGTACTGGAACCTGGGGTCTCAGCTCTTGAACTCATCTCACTTTCCCTGATTCCTTTCTCTTTGGGCCCTTTCATGTTTGGACTTCAGAGTGTCAGCTTCTCTGTCTTGACACCACCTGATACAGAACATCAATACCAAATAATTTGGAGAATGTAAAGTCGAAGGCTTTCACAGCCAGAATCCATAGGTTGTTGTGGGTTTTCCAGGCTTTGAGGCTGTGTACTATTAGTATTTGGTCCTGATGTTTCGCCTGCATCTGTGGCTGGCATCTTCAGAGGATCTAGTGGCATGGAAGTGAGACAGAGTATATATACTTGTGTAGTCCCCAGGTGGGAGGAAGCAATTTGCATATGTTACAGTTGGCCTGTGCGATGGCCTATTGTTAAATGGGATATTCCCCATGGTTGTATTGTTAGTCCGGGGATATGCATAACAGTGCATTAGATACTTTAGCAATCCATTGTATTGTTTCCTGTAGAGGGTCCTCCAGAGTCTGGGTGGTGTTCATTGGCATATTTTTGAGTCTTGATTTTAGTGTTTTTCAGTATTGGTAGCCAAATTTTGTTTACTTTTCAAGTTTCTTCTTTCCTGTTGAAATTGTCCATGTGTTTAGGGATTTCAATGGCCTCTCTGTGTAGTCTGACATAGTAGTTGTCAGAATGGTCCAGAATTTCTGTGCTTTCAAAAAGCATTCTGTGTCCAGGTTGGTTTCTAACATGTTCTGCTACTGATGATTTTTCTGGCTGGATCAGTCTGCAGTGTCTTTCATGTTCTTTAATTCGTGTTTGGATGTTGCGTCTTGTAGTCCCTATGTAGACCTGCCCACAGCTGCAAGGTACGCGGTAAACGCCAGCAGAAGTTAGAGGATCCCTCTTGTCCTTTGCTGAATGTAGCATTGGTTGAATTTTCTTGGTCAGTCTGTAGATTGTTTGGAAGTTATGTTTCTTCATCAGTTTCCCTGTACGGTTAGTGACCCCTTTGATGTATGGTAAAAACACATTCCCTCTGGTTGGCTGCTTATCTTCACTTCTTTGGTTCTTTCCAGGTCTTGAGGCTCTTCTGATGTCTGAACTGAAGTAACCATTGGCCTGTAGAGCCCAGTGCAGATGATTCAGTTCATCTTTCAGGAAGTGGGGTTCATAGATTCTTTTTGCACAGCCTACTAGAGTTTTTATTGTGCTGCTCTTTGTCCTGGGTGATGATTGGAGTTTTTGTGCAGATATCTGTCAGTGTGTGTAGATTTTCTGTAAACTGTGTGGCCCAACTGTTTGTTAGGTTTGCGGATGACTAGGACATCCAGAAATGGTAGTCTTCCTTCATTTTCTTTTTCCATGGTAAATTGCATGCTCCGGTGGATGTTGTTCAGATGGTCCAGAAACATGGTCAGTTCTTCTTCATAACGGAACCATACAGTGGGCTTTTTTGGTGCGGTTTCCAAGGTTTGCTTCATAATTTGAAACGGAGAGTTAGATAAAGGCAGAAAGTTATGGAGACTCCAAAACTGTAAAAATAATAATTAAACCAACAGCTTTGTGTATCTGTCATGGATGTAATTTTTATTTCTGTTGATGTCCTTGTGAGACTCCTATCCCTTAGTCTACCCCTTTCTCTATCAGATGTAAGGTTCTGACTAAATCACCACTGCCACCATATGTGAAGACTTCCACAAATCTCACTGGTACCATCAAGAGTGAGAGGTTGAAACTTAGTGTGAATAATCATTCTCAGATGGCAGGAGGATCACTCCACCCCAATCACCCACCAATCAGTTAAACCCCAGTATGCCAACTAACTAGACAAGAGTCAACATTCTTTTCACTTGCTGTTATTAGGATTCCTTCTCTTCCCCAGCAGTTCTCCTTCTCTTCCCTGTCAGATAATTAATCTAGCCATGTCCAGCTGTAACTATAGAGAAATTCCCCTGTCCAATCTTTCTGGGTGGCTGGCTGGGGGGTGGGCGTGAATTGTTCCTCCTGCTATCCCAGAATGGTGATTCACAGTAAATTCTAACCTCTCATTCTCAGGATGGCATGGAGAAGCAATCTACCCACAAATGGGACTTATCTAAACTTCTAATCATAAGGTGAGCATTACCTCTCTTAATTTAAAACTTACTGAAGCACTCTTCTTCTGAGTGCTGCTTGTGCTGATTTGCATTTATTCAATTTGCAATGTTTTATAAATGTGATTGGCTCAAAAGGATCCAGTGTGGCATACTGGATTGAATGTTGGACTATGACTCTGAAGACCAGGGTTTGAATCCCTGCTCAGCCATGGAAACCCACAGGATGATCCTGGGCAAGCCACACTCTTTCAGCCTGGAAAAAACCTCATGATATGTTTGCCTTAGAGTAGCCATCAGTCAGAAACAATTTGAAGGCACACAGCAACAGCAACAACATTAGTTCACTCCACCTAGCTGCACTAGAGATGTCTTCCAAAGACGTAACAGCATATGCTGTGCTGGTAGCCATCAGTCCTATGGAATGAGACCAAACATTTTAGAGCTTAGGCTTTTAGTAATAATCATAGCACAAGTGTATACAAGCTTTCATCCACCATGCAATCACAGTCTTAGATGCTCTCTGACCCAAAGTCCAAGAATTATAAGATACCAACTAAGCTTTGGTGTGCTTGAATTGTGAGATTCTTTTGATGTAAAGTCTCATAGCTCTTCTAACATCCAAAGTATGCCACTTATCCTCTAAAGGATGAATGGCTTTCGACAAAAATCTGGTAAATGTACCACTTCACTAACTCCCTTTTTTGGCAGGAAAGGAGGGTCTAAATTCAGTGTAAATTTACCTTGGTCAAACTTGCACAAACTTGGATTCAGTGACATGGCAACCAACTCTGACACCCTTCTAGCTGATGTTATTGCTACCAAAAAAGCTACTTCAAAAGAAACTATTCTCAAAGAACTCTCCCTGACAGGCTCAAAAGGTGACTGTCAGGAAGTCTATTCGAAACCAAGTTTCTGTCACATGATGGAAACCTATGGACTGTTGGAAAAGATTTCACTGTAGTACCCCTCAAAAATCTTTTCATGTGAGGGTGTGCAGATAGAAAAGGCCATCCAACTTTAACCACTGAAAGTGCAGACAGTTGACATTTTGGGCTTCAAACCCTTCTGGAAAACATATTGCAAAAACTGTAGGATGTGACTTAACTGTATCTGCTCCATTCAAATCTTATTTGATTCACACCACTGAGCAAATGTGTTCCAGGTTCTGCTATATGCGTCTTGGGTAGACTTCCTCCTTCAAGCCAAAATTGTCCCTACAACTACTAGACAGTAACCTTGCTCCACTAAAGCTTTCCTTTAAAAGTCCATATTGTCAAACTGAGCCAATCTGGATTCAGATGACCTACTAGATCCTGGCTTAATAGATATGGCCATTTGGGCAATTTCTATGGCGGTTCAACTGCAATCTGTGTCTTCACATATGTCTTTTTAGAAATGTGAAGTGCCCCAACAGATGAGATTGTATGCTTTGGTGGCTAGATGGTTATGGATATAATACAAGGGGGCAGAATCCTGTGCATGTGAAAGCCTTTATGAAATGTCTGTATGATGTCCTAACAGACATCATGGAAAGTATGAAAGAACCTGATAATGATGATGACGACGACCATATGGCTAAGTTATATTGTTTAAAATGGTAATAGTCCGCGAGCCCAGTGAATGAATTATTGGTTGATTGAGATACTTCAGAATCTGACCTTTTACCCTGTGTATTCTAATATAGTTAAATGTTTAATGAGATTTTCCTTGACAGAGATAAGCATAAAAATTCAGTATTTTGACCTCCCATACTGCCAGCTGTCCATAGTAACCTTGTTTTAAAAAAACATTTTTTTTCAGTAAAATGCAAGGTAAAGATTTCTTTGCACTCCCTAACTAAAAAATGGTGTTCCAGACTTTTCTTTTTTTTTTTTTGCAGAATACCAACATTTACCAAGAAACCGTATCTAAATTGCTCTTTGTCTCCTATGAAATTGCAGGTGTTTGGACAGTTGACCAGTTGAAAGCTTGATACTGAAGTAGGAGGATCAAGTGTTAAAAGCTACTTGCTGCATCCCTTGCAACTACTGTTGGGTCACTGGTGAATTTGTGAGCATGGCTATTTGGGAACAATGCATTCAGGACTGTTGCAGAATAAGCATGTTTTGCCTAGAACAGATGGCTTTCTCTTAAGCTGAGAAAGAATGGGATTCTCTTCTAGCTGACCCTATTGTAGCTGTGTGATGGGCTTGCTTACATGAGGTAAGGTAAATATTAGTTGTCTCCAGAATCCCTTACTTAACATGCGTAAACAGGAAAACAGAGAGAAAAAAGAGGAAAGCAGATTAGCTTGCCTCATCACTTATCTCAAGCATGTTTAAGAAGCACAGATCTACATGTCTGGCACCAAAGTAGAAATAATATAAGTGGGGCCTGCTGAAAGAAAAAATCATCCATAGATAGATTTTGGAAGTCTTTAAGTGATCTCTAGAAGGTTCAAAATGTTTTTGTTTATATAGGCAAGGCCTATCTGTTTTTTTTTATTCCACATGTATTGTTCCATACAGAAAGTTTGCCTAAGCATGTTGAACTGCTCCTCTTTTTTGTGGTGTAGGAACCCATCTCTATTCTTTCTTCAGGTATCAATTTTCTATAGTAATGCCCAAGAACATATCCACTTTGTTAAGTGAAGTCTTAGAGCAGAGCTTTCCAAACAGTGTGTCACAACACATTAGTGCCTTGGTTGCAGTGTGTAGGTGTACTGTGTGAACGTAATGGGTGGTGGGGCTGCGTCTCCTGCCACCACAGCAACCAGGCTGGGTGAAGGGGCTGCCTCCGCCGCCACCGCCTCTGGCCAAGCAAGACCCCAGTGAGGGTGGCAACAGGCCAGATCCAGGTGGAGGGGCTGGGTCTCCCGCCACTGCCTCTGCCGCCCAGGGCCGAGGAAGACTCCAGCAAAGGTGGTGGTGGCGGCGGCAGCAGGCCAGGCCCGGGGTGAGGGGCTGTCTCCACTTACTGAATTACTGTGTTGTGAAATGATGCATGTCTAAAAAGTGTGTCACCAACATGAAAAGTTTGGAAAGCTCTGTCCTAGAGGGTGGCTCCTGTGGGGTATCAATGCTTTCTCCCATCATTCCAATGGAACAATGAGTGAGTGGTGAATTTAGTGTTGCTGCATCACTCTTGCCTCACCTTGTGTGGCTGGTGAATTTGGTGAAAGTGGCCCAGTCGGAGGATACTGTTCGGGGTTGTTCCAGATGGGTGTGGGGCCTTTAACAGTTAATAAAGGCACAACTTTTGGCATGTGTCCTGCAAAATATTGCTTATAAGGCTTCTTAAAGCAGGGCTTTTGGCATCAATCTTTCTTTAAAGTGGCCCGTTCCGTTCTTTTACTCACTCTCCTATTTCTTCAAACACTAAGAAGAAAAGAAACCACTGGAAGAAACCTCCAGAAAGAGCGAAACACACCTCACTCATAGGTTTTCCTCGAGTTCCCTAAAAATAGTGCGCCGCCATCAGTGTGTCACTTTCTCCCTACGTACGCGCGCTAACGTGTTGCGGTCTCGGGCTCCGTGACGCGAGCGTGTGTTCGGCAAAGCTATTCATAAGCTTCCGGTGCGGCTCCCCTGCTTGGGCGGGTGCTGGGAGCCGTGGGAGTGCCGCTGCGGGGTAGCGGTGTTTTGCGCCGCCTCGTTGGTCGTGTCTCTCTGGGAGCGGCTGTTCATGGTGGAAGCGTTACTCCGTCCGCGCCCCTTTGTCCTTCCTGAGGGAGACACATCCACAGTGCCTTGCCCGGAGGGAAAAGTTGGTTGAACGGACAGAGGCTGCGGCTGCAGTAACGGGATCCGGCGCAGCCTGTTGCCGGCGGATTGTCCTCGGGCTAATTCTGGCCGCGCGGCTGTGAAGGAGAGGAGACCAAATGCACAGACTTTCCTGATCCGTGTAAGATTTCATAGAATCACAGAGTTGGAAAGGGCCTCAGGGGCCGCCGAGTCCAATCCCCTGCTCAGTGGAGAATCTGAGGGATGCCTCGTTGAAATTCTATTGTTAAGTTTCTAGATTTGCCTCTGTGGAAAGTTCAGTTCCCTTCCCCGGCCTACCCAGAAGTTGGATCGTTGAGTAGGCGTGACCCGACGTTGCCTGTTGCGCATATCCATCTACTCGTGCATGTGTATGGGGAGCTGTAAGAAACTATCCCAGACTTACAAAGACTCGTAATAAAAAAATACATAAAAATAATGTAACCTATGCGGCTGTTATGTCACACAGTGCAGTTCCTGAACTATAGTGTGAATTCTTAATCTGTTGTAGTACACTCATATTTTTAACCAAACTCTTTGGCTTTTGGATTAGTAAGGAACAGGATGTTTCACTATATGTGAGTGGACTAACTTGAGTTTTTCAGAGCAGGGAGTAATTCTTAGTATGTGAAAAGCGATTAGAGGAGGACATACTGTTTCCATCAAATGGTAGATGGGGGAGCAGGCAGAATCTCCCTTCTTTCTCACTTGTGCCCTTTCTCAACTTTTTTATCCTGGAGGAACCCTTGAAATAATTACCCTTGAAATAATTTTCAGGTCTAACAGAATCCTTGCGTTAAAATTATGATGTATAGAGCTAATAATGTTTTTTTCCTCCCTAGTCACAATCTGTCATGGAATCCCTAGCAATCTCTTGTGCAACCCTGAGGTTCCAAGGACCCTGCTTTAGGCACTAGGAATGTAAATTGGATTTAGTGGGTCACACTCTCAGGACTGTCCTGCTCAGAGGGTAAGTATAGAGGAAGTGGCAGTTGTAAAGAGCAGCTGCTATGTTCTGTTTTACAGTAGCACAGCAGTTCGGATAGTTTCCCATCATGGCACTTTCCATATGGAGAGAGTAGGTTTTGGACTGAGAGGAGATGGCACCTATTCCTTATATCGCCACTTGTCAGTGGTCAGTGACAGACACAAGGCTCAAGCACTCTCTGTCTGATCTACTGGGTGGTGGTTTTGGACCTAGTCTCCAGTATGTCCAAAAGATAGAAGGCAACTGAGTGAGTGGAGATACCTAGTTCAGTTGTGCATGTGTATACTGGCTATGTCGAACTGGCTTGCCATTTTCATTTCTGATAATGACCGTTAGTCAAATTGCAGGAATTCAAGATGCTGAACTGCAGGTTGGACGCAATTATTTTGAGCAAACAGAAAGAAACTTTTTATATGATATATGAGGGCTGTTACTGAGAGGTGTTAGAAACTTTTCTAGGAGAGCATAAATGAATGGCATTTTCCTCAGACTTTGACCTGTTTGACAATCCCTCTTGATTTAAGATGATGTTCTGTGCACTGTTTCTTTTGTTGTAGTGAATCTCTTCTTACTAAACAAGCAGCTCAGCTTCTGTGAAGGCCCTAAGCTGATGACACTGTTTAGTTCCCCTGAGAGATTTTTAATCTTCCCTAGCAACTGCCTTTCCTTTGAGAAAGGAGCACTCTAATTCTTCAGTTGCTTTGTTCTTACAGTATGTTTGGCTCTGCCTCAAGTGCTTTGCTGGAGCACATGCATGGGTGCCCAATTGATTCACAGAAGTATCAAGGAAAAGGGTGAAATGGACTGCTCTAGGCTTTGTTTTCAGTGAGTGTTTTGGCAAAGCTTCCTCATTCTGCTAGTACTGAAAAACAGCTTCTCTGATGGAAGCAGCAGTTTAGATGTCATACCTTTATGTGCCAGTTTGTCTGGCTCTGTTCTATTACCAACTTTTCTGCCCTTCTGTGGAAATGCAATATGTATTTATCTTTGTTTGAAAAGTAGAGTGGAGAGGCATTCCTCTGTCATTAAAAGGTCTTTTATAGGCAAGGTTTATGGATTTCTGCCTGGTATGCCTATTTCATGCTTATTTCAGAACAGCAGTGGATCCAAATTTGATAAGGTGACCTGTTCAAAAAATTTTGCTGCCTCAAGACTTCTCGTAGTCTCAGAGCAGATGCTGGTCTATGCACTCTGAATCTTGTATAACCAGTATATGATCCAGTAGTTGTACCAAGCATAAGTTGTGATATGCAAGGAGGGGAACACCTGTCAGATTCTTTTTTTTTGATGTTGTTGAAATTATTGCTAACTACATGTACCAAGTTTACACATTTTTGGCATGTGGTTAGGCTGTGGGAATAATTTTAATTGTTTCACCTAAATGGGGACTATCTCTACTGATTTTTTCTGATTTATGAATGAAGTTCTCATTTGACAAATACAGGCTAATTTATAATCAAATGTAAGGTAGGCAGTTGCTCAAAGATGGTTGAAAATATATTAATGAAGGAAAGATAAACTCTGTTTCTTCTAAATTCTCAGATAATGATGGTTATGGGGAAAAACACTCAAAGTGCAGCTTTTTTGGGGCGGTATTTGCAGGCATGCATCCCATCTCTGTGGAGTCCCTATTAATGCAGGCTGCATTACTGTCAGGGTTGCAGAGTTTAGAGTGTGGACTAATGTCTCAGAGAATTGCTGTACAGTCCTCCCTCCACATTCATGGGTTTGACTTTTATAAATTTGAATATTTGTGAAGTACCTGAGCCTCCCCCACCATTTTCTTCCTCCCATGCCCTTGCATTTTGCTGGTGCGGAGAAAGAAGACACGTGTGCTGAAGCAAAAGGTAAGGCATTGTGGGGGAGACATGTACACTTTCCTTCACTCCTCTGGAGCTCTCTGCTCCTGTTCATTTACCTCTGCACTGGTGGCGAGAACTCATGCTGAAGCGAAAGGTAAAGTAATAGGAGGGAGGAGACGTGCATGCGTGCTTTCCTTATGCCATCCAGAGCTCTTCCCTTCCATTCCTTTGCTTCTGCCCTAGTGCTTAGAACTCACGCTGAGGTAAAAAGTAAGGCTATTGGGGGTGGGGAAGATGTGCACATGTGCTTTCCTTGTGCCCTCAGAGTTCTCCTCTGCTTTGCTTTGCCTCTGCGCTTGTGCTGAGAACTTGTGTTGAGGAAAAGGTAAGGCAGTGAGAGGACATTCATGCTCCTTCCTTACCTCTGGCTCTGGTGTGGAGAAAGACGGCTCCTGTGCCAGACCCCTGGAAGGGGATGGGAGGGGGGATCATGAGGGGAGTTATTTGTGATTTTTCTACTTTCGCCAGGGTTCTGCTTCCTGTGCCCTCCTGAATATAGAAGGGCCACTGTATTTCTCTAAGCAGGGAGATAATCTTGTGATGAATTGTACTAGAGGAGAAAGTTTGATTTTCTTAAAATATATTTTTTATTGAGTTTTTAAGGGAGAGCATCAGGTAAGTCCATCATCTAGAATTCCTAGTATTATTGGGATCTCTTTTTATTTCATTTCCTATGGGAATATTTTGAATCAGTGGAACGAAAAAGGGAGATTCAGACAAGTGGGTAGTCCAATGAAGTGCCAAAACAGACTTCTTCATATTATTACAGGATGCCCCTGCCTTTCGGTGCCCCATTATCTGGCAACTTGCTCTTCTGATGCTTCCAAATTAAGGACGTGTTCCTTAATTCGACAGGGGTTCTGCTCTTTCATCAGTTCTTGCTTAAGGAGGCGTGCTTGGAATCAGTTGCATGTGCGCACTGCTTGCAAAGCAGTCTGAGAAGGAAAAAAGGTACTAAGCCAGTTGAGAGACTTTGCAAGCAATGTGCTTGCAGTCAGTCCCACGTGAGTCTCTGTAAGTTGTTCATGCTTCCTACAGTACAGTACATGGCGTCTGCTTTTCAACCAATTCCATTTTCTGACGGTGCTCCAGCTCCTAATGTGTGAGATAAGTGGGAGAAGCTGTAGACTATAAGCCCAATGAGTTTGTTTTTTCATCAATATATATTAAAAACATATTGACTGGTATCCACCTTACGTCTGTGTGTTTCTCTTTTTTCATTGTTGCACAGGTTGGTATTCCCTTCCAAACTGCAGTAATCAAAGCGCCCAATTTACCACTGAGCAGTTGCACCCCCATGGTCTTTCTTTGGCTGATGGAGAGTGGACCTGGCTATATCCCTGTAGTTAGACACGTAATGATTACATTATCTGCTAAAATCTACTCTGGCATTCTCTGATCCTTCCCTTCCACTTTTCACTAGCCATAGAATGACTGGGGGTAGGGAGAAACTGTAAAGGCTCAGCAGTAGGTCCAGTGGATGTTGAATGGCCATCTGTAGCATAGTTCTACATGTGGCATAGTTCTACATGATTACACTATGCTGTGCCATACATGTATATGTTAAGGATTTAAAGGTTTTAACTGATAGATTAATTTTCTAATTAAGAAAACTAACATGATATATTAAACCAGTTTTTTAAAGACAAACCATCTAATTTTCATTTCTTTATTGTCTTCATCCTAGCAGTAGCTAGTAATCTGGAGGATAGTTCTTTATTTTGAAGGGAGGTGTTTCCCCAGAAGGTGGGGTGACTCAGGAGTCTACCTACAATGCCAGTGCCTCCATGGAAAAGTGGGGAATTATAGCTCGAAATAGGCCTGCAAGGGGGAAAGGTAACCAGGGACCTTTTCACCTGTGTATACCAGTACTAATTGTAAGATACCAGTTGGAAGTCAAAAGAATGCTTTATTGGTGGGAAATCACAAATGCACATGCAAGAAATCAAACAGCCTCGCAAACCATACAAGGCTAACAGAAGGAAAAAAGGGAAAAGTTGGATAATAAGGTGTTAGGATAAAGTGGATCATAATTAACAATCTTGAAAAGAAAAAAAGTCAAGGTGAAATGGCTCAAACATGAGAGTTTAAGGGCAGCAGAGAGGAATGAGAGTCTGGGGTGCAACGTGATGCCCAAGTGCTAGCAAAAAGCCAGGGTTTAAATATCATTTTTCTGCCCTGAAGGGGAAGGTGTTAATGACTCTCCAGCAAAGCAAACAAATTTGGTCTCGAATAGGCTGATGGTTTTGACTTCAGAAGACAAAGTGTGGATGGAGGTTGTGATAGGTCCAATGGCTGGGCAGGTGAGGAAACAGAAGGGAAATGCTGCAGGACAAGGTTACAGGATACTGGTCACTGGTTGCGTCATTGGAGCTGCGTTGCTAGCTGTTGTTTTCTGAGTTTGGGCAGTTGATAGCATTGTCTCGAGCCCATTAAGTCAGGGTCTTCCAGTTAATCCTTGTGAACTTATGATCTGACCATGCTGAGGTCATTTGCCCAAGTACATCTTCTCAGTCAGAATCTCTTTCCACATGGAGTTCAGCCATAAGCCAATTAAATGATATCCACTGGCAATTATACTGTATCATGGATTGGGGGTGTACAACGTGGTAATAGAGGAGTTTGACTCTTTAAAAATCAATATTGAGAGGAGTGCTTCATAATAATGGATTGTTTGATTCATCATTATACCTAAGAAATGTAATAGCAGTGTCCAGAACTGCTACTTATGGGCACTTCATTTGCTGTGGAAAAAATGTTCCTTTCTCACTACATGACTCTAAAATAACAGTGATAAGGTGGCATTTAGGTGTGAAGTTCAGCAGGAGTTAAATACCATTTATGCATTACTTTACATCCACCTAACTATAGTCAGAACTGAGATGGGTTTCACACGGGAATGGCAGCAAAGCCCATTCTACTATGCACCAGTGATTTCAATATTTAACATGGATTCTGACATAATTTTTCAGCCTATTTTTAGGGCTCAAGAGTGTAAAAAATCTATAAGACACATTTTTTTAAAGTGCCCCAGCAGAAGTAATATTTCTTGAGTCTGTAGTTATTTCCTTAAAGCAAGGAGTTATCTCTCATGCTGCTTGTTTCCTAAACAGGGTTTTTACAACATGCAGATTTGTAGAATTATATAGGCAAATGGTCTGATAGCCATGTAACTTACATTTTAGCATTGCTAGGGTTATTTGGAATTGTCTTTTTAAAAAAATGCCATATATATCTGATTACTTTAGTGCTCCAGTCTTTGAACTTTGGCATTTTATTAAATACATAGAAATCTGGATGATAAAGGATCATATGTATAGGAGGTGGACAAGCTGACCTACTCAATTCTCATACTGTTAACATCTTTTTAAAAAGATGATTTTTTAAGAGCATGTTGGACAAGTCTGTGAATCCTTTTTAAACACAGACTTGTCCAACATGCTCTTAAAAAATCATTTGAAAAGAAACAGCATTACTCTATGTGATTTCACATGCAGTTTCCCTGTTCTTCCAAGGTGCATCTCATTTTTTTAATGGATTGATTAAACTGCTTGCTTCGGTTTAATTATTTATTAATAATTAATATTAATACATTAATAATTTATTAATGAAAATAAAGAGTGAGGTTGGTATTTGTCTTCCTTCTGGCTATATTGTATTTTTTTAAATCTACATTTCCCACCTGAAATGAAATTATTGATTATTGCCAGTTTGAGATTTTGTTCTAATCTGATGTCAGTTATTGCAGTTTGAAAAAACAACAATTATTGAAGTATGAATATTCATCTTTATAGTAGTAGTTTTCCCTGATACGGACAGAAGTAGCTGTGGCCATTTTGCGTTTTCCTTTGTATTCACATTTGGTTTGGATATTCTACCAGTGTGGCTCTGCCAGAGCTTTTCACTTGTTTATCTCCCATTAATGCTGGCTAGCCACGCCCGTCCCCAGTAGATTTTTGTTTGTGAGTTGTCTTAAAAACACGCGCACCCACCTTTACCAATTTCCAGATAGTGTCTAGGCTTCCTGGCCCAGTGCAAATGTATTTGTATGTGTATTGTACTTGTCATATCTTAGTGCACCAAAAAGCCAAGAGCAATAGGAAGGAAAAGGGAAAACTGGATGCACTTAGGTCCATTGTGCCAACTAGACCAGGGCATAAAGATAGCTTGTGAGCTATTTCTTACACCAAGGCTGTCAGCAGTGGCACAGTGCCTGGGGGGAAAAATCCCTGAGGGCTGAGAATGAGCCTCCCATAAGCCTGGAAAAATTTAGCACATGTTGTGTGCTACAGGTAAGACCAAGTGCTGCGTGAGCACTAGTAGGAATCATGGCAACTGTTGCAGCTGCTTCGCTCATTTGGATGTCTGCCTGGTCATCAAAACATTTTGTTCCCTCTGCTCTGTTTTGCCATGTCTACTTAGTTCAGTTTCTTTATATGCTAAATATAGCGGACTCTGTAGTTAAGTTGAGGAGTAACTACAAAGGTTTTCAAAAGCAGTACATGTGAAAAAACATCTTGGGGGTCTTAGTAGATGACAAGCACAGTAGATCTCACATGGCTTCAAAATAGTACATATGGAAAGAATCTAGGGCAGTGCTTCCCAACCTTTTTTCACTTGTGTACCCCTTGGCAGCCCGTTCCATAAATTGTATACTCTGTCATTTCTATATCTTTGAGGGGACAAAAGCCACATCAGAAAGTTTCTGTGGGCTCTGAGGAGATGTCCCCGCATCTGTGGAAGGAAAGGCAGGGTATCAGGCGAGTCATCCTGGGCCTCTGAGTCCCATTGTGCCCTGTTACCCATCAAGACATTCTCTATGGTTTCAGAATCTGGTTTGCTCCTGGCCAAAGGCATGGGGAGAAGCAACTGGTACTGACTGTCCCTTCCTCAGACAGATTTGGATGTGTCCACTGGGCATGCTCTCTCTTTGTGGAAACAGACACAAGAAAGAGGGAATGAAGAGTACATGAGAAATTCTCTTTCAAGTTTGTAGGTCAATGACAGCTGGAAGTTTTGCTTGTGTTTCATTTTTCTCTTTAATCTCTATGATTTCCCCCAATCCCTTAAGGTTTTAGGACAGGAGTGCCAATGCCGTGGGCAATCATGAACCGCACTGAGTTGTGATGTCATCTGAGAATGGCTTATAATTTATGTCTTTTCCACCATTGTTCAGGTTTTTTTTATGTACCCCTAAATGTCCTCATTTATATCCCTGAAGGTATGCGTACCCCAGGTTGGGAATCGTTGATCTAGGGCAGCAGCGTCAAACTCAATTTCATCTTGGGCCGCATTAGCATTATGGTTGCCCTCAAAGGGCTGGTTGTATCCGTAAGAGTATATAAATATATCTACTCATTTATCATAGTAAATAATTGCCTCTGCATTTGATTATTACTGGTTTTAGTAATAACTAGCTCTGAAACTAGAAGTCTAGGTAAAGTAATGGCAAGCAGATATTCAGGTGTACAACTATTGTACAATTTATTGAAAAATGAGTTTTGAAAACAAAGTTGTTGTTTTTTTAATCATCTGACAAATGTTACCAAGCACTGTTTATTACATTAAGTTTGTTTAACTTTTTGGTCTCTGTGCCTCTTTCTGCCCCCGAGACCTTCTCTGTGCCTCTTTCTGCCCCCCATGCCTCTTTGTGCTCCCCCCTTCCCTGTGGCTCTTTCAGCCTTCCTGCCCCTCTCTATACCTGGTGAGCCTAATCCCTACATTGCAGGCCTCCAGCTGCTGATATTCCCTTTTCAGAATACTGGCAGCTGGGGACCCGCAGTGTAGAGATCGGGCTTGCCATGCAGGGGAAGTGCCACAGCTGCAGGAGAGGTGCAAGGGCCACATGAAATGGCCTGGCAGGCCAGATTCAGCCTGTGGGCCTTGTGTTTTACACATATGATCTAGGGGGTCATAGAAGACCACAGCTAAACATGATGCAGCAGCTAAAAAAGTCAATGCAGTTGTGGGCAGCCTTTATAGGAGTATAGTGTAACTGACTGAGGGAAGTAGTAGTGCCATTTTATTCTGCTTTGATCCAGCCTCATTTGGAGTACTGTGTCCAGTTCTGGCCACCACAGTTCAAGAAGGATATCAGCAAGCTGGAACATATCCAGAGAAGAGTGACTGATATGATTAAAGGTCTGGGAACTAAGCTTTATGACACAAACTGAGGGAACTAGAAATGGTTGACTTGGAAAAGAAGAACAAAAACAAAACTGAGGTGAGCTATCTTTAAATGTCTGAAGGGACGTCACATAGGAGATGAAGCAAACTTGTTTCCTGCTGTTCCAGAGACGAAACATGAACAAAGGCGTTCAAAGTAAAATAGATTCTGCACAATCTTTATGAAGAATTAAGGGCCAACCTGCTTTCCTTGCTGCTCCAAACTTCCATTTAATATGTTAATTAGTTACATGTAGAGTTGGTTATTTTTTAAAAAACACGGTATTCAGATTTGTAATAGTCGTGTTCCATTGTCAGAAATGCACAGGACCAAAAGAAGCCACTTTATTTACAAAGCAAACTGGACTGTTACCATATGGTAAAACCAATGTATGAAATGGTATTTTATTCAAGACAGTACTGATAATTAGATTATAATAACATAACTATACAATCAGTCCTCTGTATCCATGGATTCCACCAACCAGGGCTTGGAAATATTAAAAAACAAATAAACAAAAGCAAACCTTTTGAATTATTCACCATCTTATATTAAGGATGGCATTTTGCTACACCACTGTATATAATGGGACTTGAGCATTCACGGATTTTCATATCCACAGGAGATCCTGGAACCAAACCCCAGCGAATACTGAGGTCCCACTGTACTCATTTTTCTTTTCATGTAAAAAACAAATGAAAAACAAAGTAAAAAAAAAGCAGTGATTTGAAAAGCTTCATGTTGTGCAATGCTGCCATAACCCTTTGGCTCCAAGATTTCCTGAAAAGGCTTATTCATTAATTTTTTTCCCCTTTGTATAAATATGCAATTCCCAATGCCATTCAAAACCTTTTGCTTTTAGTAAACCTTTATGTTGACAGAATAACGCAAAAGCATTACATAAAATCTGTTGGTTTCAAATGACTGGGGGACTGTGTGGAATTTCAGTGTCACACTGTATAAAGAACAATTTGATGATTCAAAACTTTGTTTTGTATGGATTGTGATGTAGAAATTGTCAGAATGATCTTAATTTCTTTTAATTTTTTTTGTGAGTTCCAGATAATGTAAATGCTCCATCTAATTTTTTAACTGCAAAATTGTATAAAATGATCATATATTTCATTTGAAAGAATTACACAGGCTGCAAAATACTACTTCCCTCTGGTTACATATAGTATATGGAATGAGCTGCAGTGAACCTCTTTGTAGTTCACCTTGCATGTGTTTTGTTCCCACAGTGCTGGGCACTTGGATGATTAAGTGAAAATAAAATTCTTAAGTTGCACCACCCACAATATCCTTGCTTTTTGGCTTTCATCTCCCTGTTACCCAAAAGTTGGGGGACCTTGAGATCCTTCAGCAGTGCCAGTGTCTCCTTAGAAAGTGGGGGAATTGAAGCTTGAAGGAGGCCTGTGAGGGGGGTGGTCACCACAGGACTTTATGATCTGTGTATACTGGTACTAACTGCAAGATACCAGTTGAGAGGCAAAAGAGTGTTTTTATTGGGGTAATTCTCAGACACATGCAAACAGTCAAGGGAGTCTCACAAACCATACAAGGCTAGAGAAGGTTAAGGAGAGAAAAGTTGGATAGTGAGAGATGTTGGGGTGAAGTGAGTGATAAATACCATTCCAGATGCAGAAGATTGAAGATAGATGGCTCAAATAAGGGTTTGAGGGGAGCACAAGAACTGGTGAGCCAACAGACAGAATGACATACCAACATGTGTCCAAGATACTATAAATTACTGAGCATGGAGCTGAAGTTTAAGTACCCTGTTTCCTGCCCTGAAGGGGAATGTGTTAATTGCTCTCTGCCACAACAAATAAAGGCAGTCTGGAATGGACTAATGATCTTGACTTCAGGTGACAGAGCATTGACGGGAGTTGTGATAGTCTCTTAATGTCTGGCCAGATGAGGGAACAAGAGAGAGATTTTGCAGGAAGAGATTATAGGTTGCATACCGTTGGTTACTTCATTGAAGCAGTTTCGTTTTCTGTTGTAATTGGAGGTTGGGTTGTTGAGAGGATCATCACAAGCCTATCAGTGCTGGGACATTCTGACTAATTCTTTTGAATTTTGACCTGGCCATGGTGAGATCATCTGTCTTAACATGTGGCTTCCAACTAGAGTCCTTGTCCACAGGACTTCCAGCTATAAGTGTATGTGGTTTTTTCGTATTAGAAATGATATAAATGATATTTCTTGCCTATTAAAAGATATTTCTTGCCAATTAAACTGTATCATGTAGTGGGGGGTTATGGCATGGCAACATCCCTACCTACCTTTCTGCTATCTACCCACTATCTGTTTCAGTGGGTGGCATACTTTAAAGGGCTTGGTTGACAGTGAATAATTTTGGAGCCAGAATTACAGTTGGTTAAACTTTATCCTGCTTCTATCATGTCTGTGTCTTTTTAAAAACATCTAAGTTCAATTGAATCCAGTGAGGCCTACTTCCAGGAAAATGGGTACAGGATCATTGCATCCAAGTTCCTTGTGTTAGGTAAGAGGAGAGGGGAGTCCTGAGGTCTTAGGCCTTTTTTTTTTTTTTTTTTTTTAAAGATGCCTGATTTGTAAATTGTAGATGCCACAGATTGCATTCAGGATTCCTAGTTTTCGCATGCAAAACATGCTGGTCTTTGCAGACTATACTTCTTGAGTGGGAGATTCATTTGTGCAGAAAAAATGTTCTGCATATGCTCAGAAGAATTCAAAACATTTTTGATTCAGAATTAGCCTTGATTGACCATGCGTTGCTGCACTTGCATAGATCAGTGTTCTCTTACTGAAGCAAACATACAGTTCCTTAATAACCTTTAACATCACTTCTTTTGAGCTTTTAAAAATGTGTTTGTAGAGTGAATGAATAGTGTACATGTTGGTAGGTGCAAAGAAGTGCAGTTGAGTGACAAACTTTAACTGAGTAGGCTATAAGATGAGGTTCCAAGTTTTAGGGTGGCTTTTCTCAACTTGATAGTTTTTAGATGTGTTAGATTCCAGTCATCTCCAGACAGCAATCATTTTATAGGATGCATCCTAGTTTGATGTTTCCACCTTGACCATTCCACCTTGAGTGACCTTGCTCTGATAGAAATCCAGACTCTTTATAAAGTCTAGTCTCCTTGACAGTATTACTCCCATCCTCTTTGACAAACTCAACCCTCCTCACTGTGTTTAAGGTATGCATCCAAGAGGGATAACTATTGGGTAGGTTTCTGATGTACATGTGGGGCTACTATTGCTTCTAGTGGCCAGGACATGGCACCACCCATGTGAAAGAAAAGTATCAGCAGACTCCAGAGGGATCCTGAGGTTTGCTGGTGTGTAACAAATATTTTGGGGAGAAAAACCCTTAGAGGGGAGGGATCCTTACAATAGACTGTGGAGGACTGAGTGTGCTAAACAGCCATAGAATGCTAGCTATAGGTTTTGGCATGGAAATCTGGAGGTGGAGGTGTGGAATGGAATGCAGTATCATGGAGGAGGGCATCAGTGACTCACTGGAACAGTGAATGGGAGTACTTCACATTGCAATTGGTACATGTCACAATTGTCCATGCTAGAATGTTTTTTACCACTAGCCATTAAAGAATCTCAGAAACTATGATTTCATGAGGTTCTGACATTTTCTTTGTAAGTCCTATTCAATTTTGTAGAATTGCAATTCCTGGAATTCCTTGGTTGGATAGCTTTTTAATAACTCTTAAACACATTTTAAATTGGTTGTATGGATGTGTCTATTGAAGCACTGGTTGTTTTCTTTTTCCACGAGATAAAAGGTTTTTTTTGTTTTTGTTTTACTTTCAAGAGTTGTGTACTCTTATATCTGTCAGGAACAATTTTGCTTTTACAATTGTGGGTTATACCACTTCCAGATCCTGATGATAGTTTACGTATTTTGGATATGCGATAGTGCAGCTGAAATTAGTTCAGTTCCACTGAAATTACTGATCTTGATGTCAATGAATATATCTTCTTGAGGTTTTGTACTAGGAGAATATATGTGTGGTGCCCTTTCTCAGTGCAAACATGTAGCTGTTCTTACTTAAAGTAATGGTTCTCAGGAACATTAAAAAGTACACCACTTTGAAAGCAGAAGTAACTGATATATATATATATACACACACACACACACACACACCATTAGAAGAGCGTCTAAAACAGGGATAAAAGGTGTGACAAACCCAGTCATTCCACCTCTCCTATAGAACATATGTCTGAACACGAGACATATCATACTGCACGCTTCTCCACATCTGAATCTTCATTCCTTCCACCTTGCCTTCCAGTGATTCATGTTTACCCGTTCATGAAATCACCCTTATTTTTTAAATTTATTTTTATATAAAAAAGAAATAAAGTATACACAGAAGAAAAAAAGGGAAGAAAAGGTCACAATATACACAGACATAACAAGACATATAGAAATAAAGAAGTACACATCAAAGAGAAGCACAAACAGAAAAATCACGAATATTGAACATATCACACTGACACTGATATCTAAACATATAAAAAAAATGTAGAAATGTAGGAAAAGAAAACTTCCCCACATGATGAGGTTTTGGCCTTAAGTAATAAACGCCAGTATTATCCTTCCAAAATCAAAAAGGGAAGAAAGGAGGAAAAAATTAATGATTTGATGGCCCACTTGTTCCGTTCCCTTTTATCCTAATTATCCTCAACCACAGTTATACATAACAATCAGCAAATATATAAAAAAGAAGGATTTTTCCTCTTCCTAAAAGTAATGGCATCACAAAAGTTTCTAAATAAAACATGCGTTGTAAGAGGTGGGGTTAGATACCATAAATATCAATCAAATATGATTTCCATCATTAAGTGATTGATGTAGGTATATATTCAAACCAGATAACCAGAGCATCAAATCAGTATTAAATAGCTAAATGTCAGATCTGGTTATACTTAGTTTCCCAGTTTTTAATTGTAGAACTCCTTCAACAGTTTCCCATCTTTACAAAATTTACTATTGAATGTATGTAGGCTGGAAGAGGAGTTTGCTGCTGAATTACCCCCTTCCCCTGATCATTCTACCCTATCTGAAAAGCCCTGTTGTTTTCTTCAATACGTTCACTTTGCTAAAGCACATTGGAACAATTGTGCTTACTAAAACTTCTTTTTGCACCCATTAATATCAAGTGTGATGCTCGATTGCCTGAGTCTTCCTCTTACAATTTCTTCTCCCCAGAGCAGCTAAAGGAAGCTGCAATTAAGAAGAGAAGCGAGACAGCTACATAATGTTTTAATTTACTGTTGCTTTTCAGCTTAAAGTTGCTCGCCCCCAAGCTGCTTTGCAGTGAAATTGGTTTGGGTGTGTAGGTTTTGAGCAGAGAATGCCAGTATAGGATCAGAAAGTAAAACTTTTAATAGGAAGTTTAAAAAGTAACTAAGCCACCATGGGAAAAGTTGTGAAAAGAATCATGCAGTTGAATATTTTATACACATTTAGTGTTAGAATGGTGACAGGAATGCTTGTTTCATTGCCATGAGAAAACTAATTTCTAGACTTGGAAGAAAAAAATTAAAAGCAATTTTATTGCAAATAGGACAGTACCATCCAGCCTGAATTGATTGTTCTCTGTGTTTTCTTATCGAAATTTTAAAATCTGCTTTTCTTAGCATTAGTGTTGCTTACAAAAAGTAAAAATTCATCAGATTGATGTCAATAACTGAAATTAGTACCTATAAGCAAAGTAGAACATTTAAATTTAGTAAGTACATTATTGTCTGTTGAGAAAAGAGCAGTAGAGTTTTGTATTAGCGTATTTCTCTGGGAAATTCCATGTTGGAGCCATTTTACAGAAAGCCCTCTTGTGGTCTGAAAGATGCATAACAATGTATCTTGTATCCCAGATATTCAGACATTTTCTGCATGTTTCCCATATTCTTCTAAGTCTGATTTTGTCCAGCATGGGCTCCTTGAAGGCTGATGTTAAAGCTTGTATGTAGCAAACTTGCTGTCATTTATATATATATGAATTGACCAGGAGCCAGAAAAACTCTGCACAGAAGCCAGGGAAAAAAATCTCACCCCAAAAGAAAGAAGAACCCTACTGAATGACAATTTACTGATGAAAGTCAAGGAAGAAAGTGCAAAAGCAAATTTACAGTTGAACATTAAGAAAACAAAAACACTGGCAACAGACAATGAAAACATTGAGATAGTGAAAGATTTCCTGTGCCTTGGCTTAGTCATTAATCAGAATGGGGATCTGCAGTCAAGAAATCAGAAGACTCGTACGTGGAAGGGCAGTCAAGAAATCAGAAGAAGACTTGGACTTGGAGGGACAGCTATGAAGGAGCTAGATGAGATCCTCAAGTGTAAAGATTGAATATTGAATACTGAAGTCAGGATTGTCTGTGCCATTGTATTTCCAATTTTTAACTATGGTTTTGAAATTTGATAGTGAAGAAAGCTGATAGGAAGAGAATCAACTCATATGAAATGAACAGCGCTCGGTGAATACTCTAGGCTGCCCAAAAGACAAGTGAATGGGCCCTAGAACTAATCAAGCCTGAACCCTCCCTAGAAGCCAAGATGACAAAACTGAGACTGATGTTACCTTGGCCATGTCATGAGAAGGCTTGAGTCACTAGAAGAGACAGCAATGCTTGGTGAGGTAGAAAGCAGTAGGAAAAGAGGAAGACTTCATTACACATAGATATATTCAATAAAAAAAGCCATGGCCCTAAATTTTCAAGACATGAGCAGGGCTGTTGATGACAGAGTAACCTGTAGGTCTCTTGTTCATAAGGTTGCCATAAATTGAATTTGACTTGATGACACTTAACAACAACAGCAGCAGCAACAATGCACACACACATATAAAGAGAAAGAGAATGAGAGAGAACAGCCAATTTTGAGGCCAATTTTTGTTTTGTTTGGCAAAGAAATGTTGGTACCTGTCAAGAGAGGATGTATGAGGTTATTAAAACTCATAATATAAATTATATACAAAATGAATTAGAAGTTGCTGAACATTTTTAGGAACGGGTGAATAGATGTTCACTCTGGTTAAAACCTATGGCTAACACTTTGCACTTACATTCTGTAGTAGGTAAAGCTTCCAGGCACACTCAGGATATGGAGTTGATTTTCCTGGGTAGTATAACCATCCAGCACAGGTTATACCATCTCCCTTGTCTGCATTTCAGAAGGAAAAATGCCTTTCCTCACTCAAGGCTGGACTCACTTTTTGTCACCTGAACATGAAAGTGCAAAGTTGCTTCCCACAGTTAACAGTCTCTTCCCCTCCTTTACCATTGTTGCTTGGCCATCCTTTCCCCACTCTATGTACATCTTACTACTTTCCTATCCCAGTTTTGGTAAGCATCTCCCACTTTGTATGAGATATGGAAGTTGTTTACAGCCTAACAATATTTGCTCTAAAGCAGGTTACCATCATCTCTGCCAGCATGAGTAGTAATCCAACACAACTGAAGCATGTGAGGCTGGAAAAGATGATGTCATCATGAATAGCATATCAACTCAATCTGAACTCTCAGTGATTTGATGGAGTTTCCTCTTTTCAGAGAATGATAGCTAGATGGGTCATCTACGTAACAGCCTTATGTGTTCCATACTATCCCTGTCATGTTGCCACCAAACTGACTAGTTCAGTCATGTAAAATGCCAAATTAGATATGCCCAAAGTTTTAAAGAGGCTGTGTATCTATTGTCTCTGTGTTTGAACCTCCTTTGTACATTAAAACAAATTACACAACATTTTATAATTGCTACTGTTCTTGTAGTCCCACTTTGCCTGAGGAGATTGCATTGCTACTTGTATAAACAAAATTGTTTTCCTATTTCCTGTGAAAGCTGTTCTTCTATCCCACCCCTTCAGTGAAATCTGCGTCAAGGAAAGCACATTTTTGATGTGTTGCATTACAAAGAGCCATTCTGTCTAGCAGGAACAATCACATGGAAGCAACTTTTCTGTTGTAAAATGAAAAACTCAGATAGGGTTGAATAGCTATCATATGGCCATCAAAGAACATGTCTTCCCACAATTATATAATGATACACAATGTTAGAACTGGTAGTTGTTTTAAAAAGTTGCAAGCAGAGAAATAACTTTCTAAAAATTCTGTATGGAAATATCCTTAAATGCAGTGTTGGGAGGGAACAGCTTAAAGAGGGCTAGGTACTTTTCATACAAAATGGTTTGAGCATAATACCGAAAGGAGTGTTTTCATGATAATGCTGGAAAAAAGCTGCCCCTTTTGAAAGGTATAATTTTATTCTTAAAGGGGAGGGGATAAAAGAAGGAAAATTACATTAAAACTGAGGATATCTCAGTGTGTTTGTTCAATTATGGGTCAAGTATCAAAGAAGAACATATCAAATTTATGATAAACTTCTGCTCAGCACCTCCTCTAACTTCAACATAGATGAAAATCTGTAATCTATTTTGGCCAATCAAAAGGTGCTAAATACATCATGCTATCTTTGAAAGCTCACAGACTTCTTCATGGTAAGATAACATACAGAAGAGGAAAAGTGACAGTGCTGGAGTCAATCTAAAAATTTTTGCTTTAGGATGTTGTATAAAAGTGCGCAGATAAAAAAGAAAGCTACACCAGTCATTGCCGTGAGTTGAATTGGAATAAAGGCAGTAAAACAAATGTAGTAAAGTTTGGCTTTTCCATCTGAGGTTGCAAAACATGTGTTTGCCTCTTTCCAGTATGCAAGTCCAGGCCACCATGTTGGAAGGGTACAGTTAGTTACTTAGGGAAATCTCTGTACTATCAGATCTTGAGATGAATTTAAGCATTGGAACAGGCAAAGCTTGTCACTTGGAACCATATCAGTTTGCTTTTCTGGGTGATGGAGGGAATAAGCTCTCAGAAAAACAAATCCCAACATATGATACAAAACTCAGTTTCGCAAGTGTAGGATCTGCCAGTTTAAGTGGGTAAGTTTGGTATCGTCACATAAAATGAAGTTGTAGGGGTAGCTGTGCTGACTGTGAAAACAACAACAAACAACATAATCAAAATCTAAAATCCACCTTTTGGTGACACCTTTATTAGGCTAACAAAAAGATGCAATATTCGTCACTTTCCTGTGTAACATCCTAAAGCAAAAATGATTCAGAACAGCTGAAGAAAACAAAAAATCCTGCAGTATTTTCCTGTTTCCACCCTACTCTATTTCAAACCTATCAGCCTGCCACATTTGCTAGGATTAGGGGTGCAGGACCCCTGCAAAAACGGAAGAATAACAAATATTAAAATATATGTGCGTCTGTGGGAAAGGGATTGAGGGTTGCTGGGGAGAATGGTCAAAATATCCAAACCAGGTCAGGGAAAAGAGAGGGAAGGGAGGTGAGTCAGCATGGTAGCTCTCTAGACTTCCTCTCTCACATTCCTCTCCGTCCCTGTGTGTGTGTCGGGGGGGGCACCAGAAGAGGACTTGTGGTCCTGGGAAATCAGTCTGAAAACCATCCCCAACTGGCCAGGCAACTACTTGAGGATAGGGATGACCAGAGCCAACAAGAGGGCGGGTTTCCCTGGACAAGAAGCACCTGAGGTGGGGAGGGGGCAGGGGTTAGAGAAACAATCAAATCTGTGAAAGTCAAACCTACAAATGTGGAAGGATGACTGTATACGTGTTCTAAGTATACATTCTCTGGGATCTAGAACATTCTGGTCTGACGTAGTGTTTAATGCCTTAAAAATCACATGAGTATAATATACATGCTAGCCATTTTTATAGCATGCAAGTACAGTAATATTTTCACCATTGCAATAAGCAACATTAACATGCATGGAAGACAAAAGTGATTTCATACATGCATTTCACCCTTGTTTGTTCTGAAAGGCAACCTATCAGTAACTCTAACCATAACTCTTGTTTACCTGTAGTTGAACTTTAAGAACTTTGTTAGTTTGCCAACTCTCTTGAGGTTCATTGTTACTCTGAAGTGGCAGCAACCTGAGAGTAGATGCTACATTTTCCCTAAGCTATACAACTAGGCCAGTGTATGTCTCCAATTCAGTGATGACAAGAGACTTTCACACTTTGGCTTTGATAGGGTTCCTCTTGGTCCATATCCTGAGTGTATACCGTGCCTCTCTCTTTGGTTCATGTCTTTTGAATCAATGCTTTCTCCATAGAATGCTTCCTGTCTCATTCTTGGAATCCTTTTTTGTCTTTGGGCATTCTCAAAGTGTGTCAGTGGCTGCTTATGGTAAACCGTTTCTGGGTGTTTCCACCGGGTTCTTCCATCTTGCATCATCAGTATTTGCTTGGTTTTTCCTGGAGAGGAGGAAGTGACTGTGTACTTGCTGTCCTCCAACATTTGAGCAGGGAGATGATTGTTTCTCAACTGAGCATTTACATCAGCTTCTCTGCCTTATGTTCAATCAACAAAATGAATGGATTTGTTTTATCCCATTGCATTACACTGTGATATCTCAATGGCAAAATGTAACAGGTTTGGTGGGACATTTTTTCTGCAAGCTATTTTTTGTCCATGGAATTCACCCCCTCAGGCTTGGGATGTGACTGAAACTCTGCAACATTGTCACCTCATGAGTTTTAAACTGTGTCCTAAAATGGCTATTGTATCGGTTTAATTCTGGACTACTTTGCTTATTGGTTTAGTTGGTCTAGTTATTTGTCTGTTTTCAATTCTACAATAAAACATATTCCCATGTACTAAAATATATCATCTGATAGGATTGGTGTTAAATACCACTAATATCTAATGGCTGTAGTCACCTCTTATGTTCCTATATGGAATTTTAACTTTTCTGAATGGGAATCACTGTCAAAGTGTCACCGTTGTGAATCATAGTTTGACAAAACACTTTGATTTTTTTTAAAAAATTAAACATCCCTGCATACTCTCTAATTTTGCTCTCTTCAGCACTCTTTTCCCATTCAGACACGTATTTTTGAAACTAAAAACAAGAAGCGGAAATTGGTTCACATAGTTCTGCCTTCCCAAAAATATGGTTAAGTTTCATTTACAATATTATTAGAAATATGCCTTGGTGTAATTTGTCATGTAGTTTGGGTATTGTGAAATTGGCACTCTGAATTTATTACACTGAAAAGCCTGTGGATAAGACAGAGGCTTTTCTCTTTTTCTCTCAGTTTTGGGCCTTTAAAGAGCAATATTGTTCAGTTCATTATCTTCCTCTCTTCCCCATCTCTGTATTCTAAATAAACACAATGGCAAAGCATTGAGTAACGGGAAATGATTCAGTGGACTTTTCTAACCCTTACATTCATATTTTATGGAAAAATATGTATATATATATAGTCCACCAGTTATGGTTTTTGTAAATAAAATGTTGTAACTTTATCTATGTCAAAGGTTTGCCTTTGCCTCGCTGTATATGATACATGGTTAATGAGTGCTAAAGTCCACACAAAAATATTTTATTATACCTTGTCTGACTCTGCAGTGCAGGAACTTTCATTAGGAAAAATTCCACAGTTGGCGGGGGGAGGAAGCAGTCTAGTCTTAAAAGGTGAACCTTACCTCTTATGAAGAGTTCATTCCACAGTCTGAGAAAGATGAAAATGGGAAATGCCCATAGATGCTCTAAATTCTTCCCCACTGCATGCTGTCCTGGGGAGAAAAATTAATTAGTAATTAATTGTGGAGCATTAATGATAGATTGCATGGGTATGTAGGATGGCATGCTGCTTAATCTTTACTTATACATGGATGTATTTGTTTAAAATTCTGAGCTGCCTTACTGTCCAAAAAAAGGCAACTGAAGTAGTTTATAAATAACTAAAGTAATACAACCAAACACCAAAAGTCATAAAAATGCCCTGAAGAGGACCCATATTGTGACAAAGTAACATCTCAAGGACTATGAGTTATAGTGTGATATAATGTTCATATACTAGAGCCCACTTCAGATGCCTGAAGTGCTCTTCTAAGTTGGCTGTGTATTTTTAATGTACAATATTTAACTAATTTTTACAGTTCTGATAAAGTAGGAAGACTTAATCAAAATGATAAGGATTTTGCAAATTGCTATTTAACAGAAGGACATTTTTGGGCTGAGAGTATTAACATGAATGACATAATTTTTATGAGCAACAGTGATCACAGTACATCTACAGATAGCAATTGAAATGCTTATGTATTAGAATCTCACAAGATATCATGGAAGTATATCCTATATAATAATTAGACAAATTTTATGGGGAAACAAATGAGGACCCAATTATTGTTGTACGTAAATATCATGCTAATGTATATAATCAATATTGGTGAAGGACAGCATATTTTCAGACTGGGGACAGCAAGAACATCACAGCATTTTTCTTTATTGTTTTAATATGATGAAATAAGCAAAAATGAACACATGTAAATGAAAGCAAAAGGGTCACAAATTCTTCGAAGTGATGGATGGGGTACTGTAAGCAGTGGAAAGTGAAATACAGAGTCTGACAACATTAATGCCCAAATACAAGTAGGATACTTACATTCACAAAGCAATGCTGATGGTACCACAAACATCCAGGCATTAGTAAGCTTTTACATCTGTATTAGGATCAAAAAACCTTATCTTAATATAGACAGCAGGTAATGGAATCTTGATCATACATTGTTTTTGCAGTAAAGCAGGGGTGTCAAACTCAGTTTCATCTTGGGCTGCATCAGCATTACTGTTGCCCTCAAAGGGCCGGTTGTATCTGTAAGACTATATAAATGTATCTACTCTTTTATCATATGAAATAATTGCCTCTGCATTCAGTTATTACTGGTTTTTAAATTGCCTTCTCTCTGCATCAACTCTTCTTTTCTTGGACATCTCAGGGCTATTTGATCATAGTTTATGGCCCCTATACCTCTGTAAAGTGACATAGAATTGGTCAGTATATCCAAAGTGTGCCACTTTCTGCTCCCCAGCCCCTCTCTGTGCCCTTTTCTGCCCCCTAGCCGCAGTTGCAGGAGAGGTGTGAAGGCCATATGAAATGGCCTGGCAGGCCGGATTTGGTCTGCGGGCCTTGTGTTTAACACATCTGCACTAAAGTCTCAGTTTGCATTTCCTTTGTTCAAGAATGGCCATTTTTAAGATCTGTAGCACACTATTATAACAATTTCCAAATGTTGCCCTTTTTGATGTCAGAATTATTCTTTTGTATAGAGATTAGCCTGCTTATCCAACAGAGAATTTAGAACTGTTGGAAGATTACAACAATATACAGGTATACCTCAGTTAACAAAGTAGATGTGTTTCTGGCTTTTCTTTCTTTAAAAGAACAGAAACTTTGGTACCAGAGGTAGAAATAACATGGAAAGTATAGGAAGAGGTTCCTACACTATGAAAAAGAGCAGTTTGACATGTTTCAGCAAACACTTTATTCCAAACTAACTAACATTATGCACATGTGAAATTAAACAACTTGGTCAGGTAAGCCTTGAATAAGTAAAATAATAATAATAATAATAGTAGTAGTAGTAGTAATAGTAATTTTGAATCTTCTAGAAACCACTTGAAAGCATATTCCAAAAGGCATCCTGGGATTTTTTTTTCTTTCAACAACCTCCACTTTTTTATGATGTTCATTTTGGCGGCAAAACTTATATATCTATGCTTTTTCAGTGTGCCAGGGTAGCTGGTGAGGCAGGCTAATTTTTACCCTTTCCTTTCTGTTTTGTTCTTCACACACAGTAAGTGATTCTAGAGATAGCTGTTTATCCTGCCTGTTGTATGTAAGCACACATAGCTGCAGTAGTATCACCTAGGGTAAAATCCTGTTCTTTCCTGGATCAAGCTTTCTTACACTGTTTATTGCAGACATACTGCTGCAACCCAACGCTGATAGTCTGTCTTTTTCCAGTCCTCCTCTACCATCCTCCCAGTTCCAATACTGGGGGGAAAAAAAACCTTGTAGGTGGACAGAAGACGAGAAAAGGGAGGGATGGGCAGGACATGGAAGAAAGGAGCTTCTTTGTCAGATGCTTTGCTAATTGAAGTGTGCCTGTATTTGTTGCTGGAGGATGAGCAGGTGAATAAAATACTGATGTCTTCAGTTTCACCCCTCTAATGCCATGGCCTGGAATGATTTTGTGTGAGGACGGGGAAGAAGTAAGTCCATGGGTGCTGTCCCTCCACTGCATCTTCGCTGCTGGCTGTACTGTCATGTTGGAGGGCTGCATTCTGTATCAGACAGTCTGATTTGACTATTTAGGTTCTTTGTGTGATCTAAAAGCCTGGAAAATGAAAGACCCAAATCACATACAGAGTCCTTTCCCCATTGTCCTAAGGGCTGTGGGACAGGCATCAGGAATGTCAAGGTCAGCCTCATTTTCCCCCATTTGTAGGAGGAGGAAAAGAAGGAGCAGGAAGTGTAATGATTAGGTCTTGTGACAGCATCAACTACATACATAGAGAGTTAACTTCTGGGGTTTTTGTAGAGTCAAATTTGTCTGAAGAGAAACTGATGACCTGTCTGAACTATTGCAAAAAAGCAAGCTGTCACAACAGAAAGCCTCATTTATTACTGACTGGGACTTCCTGGGAAAGCATTTTTAATCCATGTGGATCTCTCCAGCCAGCAAGGATGGGTAGGAAGATTAAGGAAGCTAGATAGGCAATTTGGCCAATAATGTTCAAATTTCATAATGCTATAGACAGCTGAACAACTGTTGATCTTTCTGCATCTTTGCACACTAATAGATCTGGAGACCTGGATAGGAATGCCTTCTTTTCTAAAGATTTCCCAAAAGTCTTACTAATCTAGCATAAATGCCCTGTCCTATAAAGTGAAGAGAAAGAGGGATGCCCTTTAACTGAAATTAGATGACCACATGTCCTTTTGAAGGAAGGTTTGTTGTTGTTGCTGCTGCTGCTGCTGCTGCTGTGATGTATCCTAGAATTTAAAAAAGCCTCTAGCTAGGAATAAAATGTCTGTTAGTTCAGGGAATTGCCTTTGGATGTTCTTGGAAAAGGGGAATATCATGTGAATGTTTAACACCCCTCCCCCAGACCCTTAGCAACAGATAGAGCAACCAACAGGAACATTTCCTATGCCTGTTTCCCGCCTGAGTGACATAGAGGGAAGACACAGTTTAAGGAAACTGCTACCAGGCAGTGGCTTGACACACCAGTAGAGAAATTGAGCTGCTGGTACAGAGACTTAAGAGTTGACTGTAAATTTGGTTAAACAAAATTCCTTTTAAAATATGTAAGTCCTACTTCATTTAGTTACCTTAGTGGTAACTAAAACTGTGGTAGCAGCTGAAAAGTAGAAGCCAACTTACGCAGTACAGCAGAAAAAGAGAAAACAAACAGCAAGGGCGTGTGTATCAGGGGAGAGGCCTGAAACCTTCAATAGCACTGAATTTCGCTATTAATAATGAAGCCCACTCCACCAATGGAACTACCTTTCGAAGGTGGTGGAATTGTGTGCTCCTGTGAGGCAAGAGGCTTATGCTGATGGCAACAGTCTGCTGGTCTCCTGTGTCTTACAGGCTTTTGCTGAGAGCCAGAACAAATGTGCCAACCATCTACTGGGCAGCAGCAGTAGTGGGGGGGGGTGAGGGCTTGACACTGGCGGAGGATCTCTCAGATACGATAGCAGTGGCACCATAGCTAACACTTGTTAGTACTGCCCAGAAAGAGGCGTGGTGAACCCTATAATGAGACTCCCAGGTTGAGTTCCCAGGAGCTCAACAAGCTCCTGAGTAAATAATTACTAATTAAATAATTTAATTAATTAATTAATTAAAATAATAATAGTAATAGTAATAATAATAGTAATAATAATAATTTAATTATTAATCAGTTAAATTTATTTAAATTATTTAATGATTTAAATTTAATTAAATTAAATAATTAAATCATTTCCCAGAGGAGAGAGCAGAGGGGGAGCTGGGTCTGTGAAGACATCCTCGACCAGGTGTGTTTACAGGCTTGTGGGGCTGTGCTTGTTTGTTTGTTTGTTTGCCTGCTGGTTTTTGTTAAGTCTCTTTGTGCTGTCCATGTGCTCTCCCTGAGCACATGGTCTGACTAACGAGGGGGAGGAGCCAGGTAGGGGGAAGGAGTCTTATTAGGAGCTCCCAAAGGTGCACGCAGTTAAACTCCTCCTCTTCAATCCTTCAAGTTCAACCCTTGGCAATCAGTAGAGCAGACGTAGCTTATATTGCTGAATTTGAGAAAGAAAGCCCAGTTATTCTTTCTAGAACTACTCCCTGTACTACTCTCTGTAGTATCAAGGATGGAAGGTGAGGGAGCTGCCGCGGTCACCTGTAGCACTTATGGGATGTTTCTTTTCTTGCCACAAGATGTTGTCGGGTACAGCTGCAGCAAGTGCAAGCTGGTGACCTTCTTGGAGGAGAAGATTCGCCAGCTGGAGGCACGAGTTTCTAATCTTCATCTTATTAGGGAAGGTGAGGAGTTTTTGGACAGGGCGGAGAAGACCTCCCAGAAGACTGAATGCGTGGAGGAGGTCCCAGATTAGGAAGTTAGCACACTATGCCAGGAAATGGAGGCCTGGAGGAATGTCACACAGAGAAGTAGAAGAACCAGGAAGGTAACAGAGACTCTCAGCCTACACAATCACTTCAAAGTTCTTGGCCTGACGAACGATGAGGAGCACCAGGAGGAGGGAACAGAATGTCACCAAGAAGGAATCCAACTTCGGCAACAGGAACTAGATCAACATTCCCAGCCAAAACAGTATGCCCAGGCAGTCCTAGAGGAACATGCTCATCGAGGAGCCTTGGACAAGCCTCAGAGGAGGTGAATTCTGGTTGTTGGGGACTCCTTGCTCAGAGGAACCAAACCAGCAATTTGCAAACCGGACAAGCTCAATTGAGAGGTCTGCTGTCTTCCTGGGGCCAAGATCAACCACATAACGGAGAGGCTGACCAGGCTGGTCAAGTCTTAACCAGGCTGGTCAAGTCTTAACCATAAGCCCCTCATTTTGGTTCATGTTGGAACCAATGACACTGCGAGATGCAGCTTTTACCACATCGCAAAGGACTACGAGCTTATAGGGACAAAGCTTAAGGACCTTGGTGCACAGGTGGTCATTTCGTCTCTCCTCCCAGTTCAAGGATATGGTGCACGTAGGGAAAGAGCAATAGCAGAGGTCAACAACTGGCTCCGCTCATGGTGCTGCTGGCAATGCTTTGGGTTTTTGGAACACGGCTTGAATTTCCATGAACGTGGGCTTCTGGCAAGGACTTGCAGGAAGGGCCCGGGGACTTAAGTGTCTCTACACTAATGCATGGAGTATGGGAAACAAGCAAGATGAACTTGAGCTCCTAGTACAACAAAATAAATATGGTTTGATAGGCATCACTGAGACCTGGTGGGATGAGTCTCATGATTGGAATATAGGAATAGAGGGGTATAGCTTATTTTGTAAAAATAGACCAAACAAGAAAGGAGGAGGAGCAGCCTTGTATGTCAAGGATGTTTTCACCTGTGAAGAGATCCATGACTTAAACCCAGAAAGCCAGGTTGAGAGCATCTGGGTAAGAATTAAGGGAGCGAGAAACAATAGGAATATTCTGGTGGAGGTTTACTACAGACCTCCAAGCCAGACTGAGGACTTTGATGACGCCTTCCTCAACCAAATGACTGCACATTCAAAAAGGAGAGATACAGTAATAATAGGAGATTTGAATTACCCAGATAAATGTTGGCAGTCAAACTCTGCCAAGACAGCAAGGTCCAGCAAGTTTCCTGCTTGTCTTGCAGACAGTTTCATGGTCCAGAAGGTGGAAGAGGCAACAAGGGGATCAAATATTCTGGATCTGATCCTGACCAACAGGGATGACCTTGTTAATGAGGTTGAAGTGGTTGGATCTTTAGGGGGGAATGACCATGTCCTATTGGAATTTGGCATTCAGTGGGAGGGAGAAGTGTAGCCAGACACTCATCTTAGATTTTAAAAAAGCGGACTTCTGTAAACTTAGGGAGCTGCTGGCTGGAATTCCGTGGTCAAGAATAGTGAAAGGGAAAGGAGTTCAGGAGGCATGGGAGTTCCTTAAAAGGGAAATACTGAAGGCACAGTCTAAAACTGTGCCAATAAGGAGGAAAAATGGAAGGCATCTGAGGAAACCAGAATGGTTGACTAAAGAACTCTCAGCTGAGCTAAGTGTTAAGAGAAACATGTACAGGAAATGGAAGAAGGGGGAACCACCAAAGAAGAATTTAAGCAAGTGGCCCGGAGATGTAGGGAGGAGGTCAGAAAGGCTAAAGCATAGAATGAGCTTAGGCTGGCCAGAGACATTAAAAACAATAAAAAGGGCTTTTTAAAATATGTCCACAGCAAAAGGAAAAAGAAGGAGATGATAGGGTCACTGCGCAGAGAAGATGGTGAATTACTAACAGGGGGAAGAGAAAAGGCAGAACTACTTAACACCTTCTTTGCCTCAGTTTTTTCCCAAAAGGACACAAGCACTCAACCTGGCGGTTGGGGAGCAGGTGAGGAAGCAGGGGAAATGAGGCACATAATAAGTAGAGAGGTGGTACCAGAATACCTGGCCACACTGGATGAATTTAAGTCTCCAGGGCCAGATGAATTGCATCCTAGGATATTAAAAGAACTGGCAGAGACCATTTTAGAACCGCTTGCTATAATCTTTGAGAAATCTTGGAGGACAGGAGAAGTTCCAGAAGACTGGAAGAGGGCAAATGTTGTCCCCATCTTCAAGAAGGGAAAAAAAGAGGACCCAAATAATTATCACCCAGTCAACCTGATGCAGATCATCTGCTGGAGCAGATCATTAAGCAGTCAGTTTCTAATCACTTAGAAAGCAACACGGTAATTACGAGAAGTCAACATGGATTTCTCAAAAATAAGTTATACCAGACTAATCTTATATCTTTTTATGATAGAGTTGCTAGCTTGATAGATGAAGAGAATGCTGTGGATGTAGCACATCTCAATTTCAGTAAGGCCTTTGACAAAGTCCTCCATGCCATTCTTGCAAAGAAGCTAGTAAAATGCGGGCTGGACAGGGCTACTGTTAGTTGGATTTGTAATTGGTTGACTGACTGAACCCAAAGGATGATCACGCATGGCTCATTTTCATCCTGGAGAGAAGTGGCCACAGGGTTCTGTCCTGGGCCCAGTGCTGTTTGATATTTTTATCAGTGACTTGGATGAAGGAATAGAGGGCATGCTCATCAAATTTGCAGATGACACCAAATTGGGAGGGATTGCTAATACACCAGAGGACAGGATCAAAATTCAAACTGACCTGGATAGATTGGAGAGCTGGGCCAAGGCTAACAAAATGAAATTCAACAGAGAGAAGTGTAAGGTCCTACACTTAGGTAGAAAAAATGAAATACAGAAATATAGGATGGGGGACACGTGGCTGGATAGTAGTACGTGCGAAGGGGATCTAGGAGTCTTAATAGATCACAAGCTGAGCATGAGTCAGCAGTGTGATGCAGCAGCCAAGAAAGCCAGTGCAATTCTTGGCTGTATCAATAGGAGTATGGTGTCTAGATCAAGGGAGGTACTGGTATCACTCTACTCTGCTTTGGTTAGACCTCATCTTGAATACTGTGTCCAGTTCTGGGCACCCCAATTCAAGAAGGACATAGTCAAGCTGGAGCAAGTCCAGAGGAGGGTGACCAAAATGATGAGGGGCCTGGAAGCCATGTCCTATGAGGATAGACTTAGAGAGCAGGGTATGTTTAGTCTGCAGAAGAGAAGGTTAAGAGGGGACATGATAGCCATGTTTAAATTTTGGAAGAGATGCCATGTAGAGGAGGGAGAGGGCTTGTTTTCTGCTGCTCCAGAGACCAGGACAAGGAGCAATGGATTCAAGCTTCAGGAAAGGAGATTCCACCTGAACCTCAGGAAGAACTTCCTGATAGTCAGGGCTGTCCGGCAGTGGAATATGCTGCCTCGAAGTGTAGTGGAGTCTCCTTCTTTGGAGGTTTTTAAGCAGAGGTTAGATGGCCATCTGTCGGGAATGCTTTGAGGGTGTTCCTGCATGGCAGGGGGTTGGACTGGATGGCCCCTGTGGTCTCTTCCAACTCTACATTTCTATGATTCTATGATTAATTACTCCTGAGTAAATAATTACTGAATAAATTATTACTCAGGAATCCAAAAAGAAATTGATCAGATACCAAAATAGGATTTGTTGTTCATCATAGGGAACAGGCGTGCAGAGGTACCAAACAAAGCAGAATAAAAGATTGTAGAAAAATTTGGCCTAGGATCAAGAAATGAAGCAGGAGTCAGACTGTTTGAATTTTGTGTGGCCAACAAGCAACCCAAAAAGTTACTATATACATGCATATCATGTGATGGCCAATGCAGAAATCAAATAGACTACATAACTGGAAGGAGAAGATAGAGAATCTCCATTCTCTCTGCAAAAACAAGATCAGGAGCAGATTGTGGCACAGACCATGAACTACTAATAGTGAAAGTTAAGAGTAAAACTAAAGAACAGTAAACCAACCATCATGCCAAAAGAACATCCCTATAGAATTTAAAGACAATATGCAAAACAAAGTTGCACTATTAAGCCTAATTGACAGGGAGTCAGAAGAACTCTGGACTGAAGCTGGGAAGGAATGCAAAAAGATACTATCTGTAACCAGAAAGAAAGAGAACCTTCAGTGGATTATAGAAGAAATTCTTCAAGTAGTTAAGGACAGATGAGAAGCATAAGTGAAAGGTGATAGAAATAGTCAGAACCCTGAATGCAATGGTTCAACGACTTGTGTGCAAGGACAAGGAGAATTGGTATAATAATTAATGTAGAGAAATAGAAGATGACAACAGAAAAGGTAGAATGAGAGAACTCTGATAAGATCTCAGAAATCAAAGAGAAATTTAAAGCAAGAGTAGGGATGCTCTACAACCGTCAGGGGAACACATTACATGGTCAAATAGAAATAAAAAGACAATAGAAGCAACATGCGGAAGAACTGTATAAAAGAGGGAAAAGGTTCACAGGTTCATTCAAGGAAGAACCATGCAAAATGAACCACCAATTTTATAAAGTGAAGTGAAAGCTTGAAAGCTGCATTCAGAATACTTGGGAGGAATAAATCACCAGGAACAGATGGCATACCAATAGAGTCTACAGAAATAGAACTTGCTGCAGTTCTAGCTAAAATCTATCAACAGATATGGAAAACAAAAGAATGGCCCACAGACTAGAAATGCTGAATATACAGTTCAATCCTCCAGAAAGGAGACACCTGGGATTGCATTAACCACAGGACCCTTGCATTAAGTTTGCATCCAAGCAAAGTCACACTCAGAATTCCACAACAAAGATTTCTACCATATACGGAGTGATAAATAACCAGATGTCCAAGCTAGGTTCAGGAAAACAAAAGGCACTGGGGATCATATTGCAAACATACGCTGGATAATGGAATTCTCCAAAGAGTTTCAAAAGAAAATCAGCCTGTGTGTCATAGATTATAACAAAGCCTTGATTGTTTAGATCATGAAAAACTATTGCTCTTAAAGAAATTGATGTACTGCAACATTTGATTGTCTTGTTGCGTAACTATACACAGGAGAAGAGGCTACTGTTAGGACAAAATATGGAGAAACAGAATGGTTACCAGTTGACAAGGGGTTCAGGCAAGACTGCATTTTATCACCCTATCAGTTTAACTTGTATGGTGAACATATATGTAAAGCAGGATTAAACTAGGAAGTAGGTGTGGAAATTTAAGACATGCAGATGATACCACTACTAGCAGAAAACAGCAAAGATTTCAATCAGTTACAGAAAAAAGTCAAGGCAGAAAGTGCAAGTTAGGATTGTCCATGAAATCATATTTCCAGTTTCTATTTATGGTTGTGAAAGCTAGACAGTGAAGAAAGCTGACAGGAAGAAAAACTCATTCTAAATTTGGTGCTGGAGAAAAGTTCTATGGATACTCTGGACTGCTAAAAAATGCTGTTGTACTTTGGCCATATCATAAGAAGACATGGCTCACTAGAAAAGACAATGATGCTCGCCAAGGCAGAAGGCAGCAGAAAAAGAGGAATACTGCATTACAGATAGATAGACTCGATCAAGGAGATCACATCTCTGAATCTGGGGAGACCTGAGCAGGGCGGTTGATGATAGAGTGGCTTGGAGGTCTCTCACCATAGGGTCCGTGTAAGTCGAGATAGACTTGATGGCAGTTACCAACAATCTAGCCAAGCCAGGGAACCACTGGAGAGAAGAGCATGATTTCTATCTAGATTTTGCCTTTGAGAGAGAGAAAGAAAATAAAAGGTAAAACTGTTTTGTTAATTTGTAGGAGTTAATGGGTGAGAAGTATACAAGTCTCTTAGTCAAGCTAGTGGATGTACCCTGAAGGCTTTGGATGACAAAAAAGAAAAAAAAAGAAAAAAAAATGAAACACTGGAATACTATCATTTCTTTATGAAGCAGCAGGCTGCTAAAGAAGGGTTAGATGTTTATGTTACAATATTACAATACAATTACAATATTAAGGACTTCAGTAGTAATGTGTAATTTTGGGATTATAACAGACTCTTATCAGAGACAGAATTGAGGGAGGAGAAATGATGACTGTTGCAAGAAGTTGATTTAACACTAGATTGTTGCCTGGAGATTGGTGGGGAACAGAACTTTTCAAAGAAAGAATCAAATTGTTAGCAGACACACAAGAGACTCAGGTGTATATTGTCCAACACTCAGAGCATCATCATAAGCAGAACATGCAAAATTACTGGCATGGGAAAATTACTGGCAGTAATATCTATTCGGCCACATTTTTGCAGGTATGCTTTTGAACAAAACTTCCATATCGCTTTCAGTTGGATTGTGGATCAAAGTGTAATATTCTGTCAGTGACTCTAGTTAAGCAAAGACAGACACTGAATCGTGTTGCCAGTTGCTTATTGTGTACAACAGGAATGTACCAATACCTTTTGCAGATATGCACAATGCCTTTGCAGACTTGAGATTTGCAATCCAAAAGAACAATAAAGTATATCTCTTAGAATTTGTTATTGTGAATGAGGTTGAATTCAGACCGCTGCTAACAAGCAAAACAGTGCAAGCTATGGTGTTATCCTAAAACATGGGTGACTCAGGGGTCCACCACAAAGCCACTACCTCTGTAAAATGGTGGACAATCTTGGCTTAAAGAGGAGACCTCTGAGAAGGGAGTAGCCTTACAAGATCTTTTACACCTGTGTTTATCAGTACTAGTGTAGGGAAGAACCAGCTGGAGATACAAAAGTAAGCTTAATGTGTTTTATTGGGGGAATTGCAATTGCACACACAAAATCCAAGCAGTCATGCAATCACACAAGTTTTGGATAGCGAAATTTCAGAGTGAAGTGGGCAGTGATGTGGCTTAAAGGCAAGTCTAAGAACAGTACACAACTGGAAATCAGAGCAGCAGAGTAGTGACCAGGAGTTAGTGTACTGCAAGTTGAATGGCCAAAAACTGGGCTTTAAATACTCTATTTCTGCCTGGAGGCTGAGGGTGTTAATTGCTGTCTTGCAAAGTAAACAATGGAGTCATGAGAGTGGACAGTGAGATCCAGAATGAGCTAATGGTTTTAGCGTTAGGTGACAAAGGACTAATGGTGGTCCTGATAGCTCTGTAATTGTGAGACAGGTGATTGTCTTGTGAGAATCTCCCATGTGCAATTGTCTCTAACAGGTTGAGCCATTGGAGGCTCACTGCCAGCCCATTATTGCCAGATTTTCCTACGGTGATTTCCTGACTATGATCTGGATATGCCTGGAGGTCTCTTTTGACCTACTTCACAACACACATAGAATCATAGAATCATAGAATCATAGAAATGTAGAGTTGGAAGAGACCACAAGGGCCATCCAGTCCAACCCCCTGCCATGCAGGAAAACCCTCAAAGCACTCCCGACAAGTGGCCATCCAGCCTCCGCTTAAAAACCTCCAAAGAAGAAGACTCCACCACACTCTGTGGCAGCACGTTCCACTGTCGGACAGCCCTGACTGTCAGGAAATTCCTCCTGAGGTTCAGGCGGAATCTCCCCTCCTGCAGCTTGCATCCATTGCTCCTTGTCCTGGTCTCAAGAGCAGGAGAAAACAAGCCCACTCCCTGCTCGACATGACACCCCTTCAAATATTTAAACATGGCTATCATGTCCCCTCTCAACCTTCTCTTCTGCAGACTAAACATACCCAGCTCTCTAAGTCTGTCCTCATAGGGCATGGCTTCCAGGCCCCTCACCATTTTGGTTGCCCTCCTCTGGACCTGCTCCAGCTTATCCATATCCTTCTTGAATTGGGGTGCCCAGAACTGGACACAGTATTCAAGATGAGGTCTAACCAATGCAGAATAAAGTACCAATACCTCCCTCGATCTAGACACCATACTCCTATTGATGCAACCAAGAATTGCGTTGGCCTTCTTGGCTGCCGCATCACACTGCTGACTCATGTTCAGCTTGTGGTCTATGAAGACTCCTAAATCCCTTTCACACGTACTGTTAGCCAGCCACGTGTCCCCCATCCTATATTTCTGCATACCATTTTTTCTGCCGAAGTGTAGGACCTTACATTTCTCTCTGTTGAAATTCATTTTGTTAGCCTTGGCCCAGCTCTCCAATCTATCCAGGTCCTTTTGAATTTTGATCCTGTCATCAGGCGTATTAGCAACCCCTCCCAATTTGGTGTCATCTGCAAATTTGATCAGCGTACCCGCTATTCCTTCATCCAAGTCATTAATGAAGATATTGAACAGCACCGGGCCCAGGACAGAACCCTGTGGCACCCCGCTAGTCACTTCTCTCCAGGATGAGAATCTGCCATTGGTGACCACCCTTTGGGTACGGTCAGTCAACCAGTTACAAATCCACCTGACAGTAGCCCTGTCCAGTCCACATCTTACTAGCTTCTTTGCAAGAATGTCATGGGGAACTTTGTCAAAGGCCTTACTGAAATCAAGATATACTATGTCCACAGCATTCCCTTCATCTATCAAGCAAGTGACTCTATCATAAAAAGAGATAAGATTAGTCTGGCATGACCTATTTTTGAGAAATCCATGTTGACTTTTTGTAATTACGGCATTGTTTTCTAAGTAATTAGAAACTGACTGTTTGATGATCCGCTCCAGGATCTTTCCAGGTACTGATGTCAGGCTGACTGGGCGATAATTATTTGGGTCCTCTTTTTTACCCTTCTTGAAGATGGGGACAACATTTGCCCTCCTCCAGTCTGCCGGAACTTCTCCTGTCCGCCAAGGGTTTTCAAAGATTATAGCAAGAGGTTCCGCAATGACCTCTGCTAGTTCTTTTAAAATCCTAGGATGCAATTCATCTGGCCCTGGAGACTTGAATTCATCCAGTGTGGCCAGGTATTCCTGTACTACCTCTCTATCTATTCTGTGCTGCATTTCCCCCACTTCCTCACCTGCTCCCCAACCACCAGGTTGAGTGTTTTTGTCCTTTTGGGAAAAAACTGAGGCGAAGAAGGTGTTGAGGAGTTCTGCCTTTTTTCTTCCTCCTGTTATTAATGCACCATCTTCCTTGCGCAGTGACCCTATCGTCTCCTTTTTCCTTTTGCTGCGGACGTATTTAAAAAAGCCCTTTTTATTGTTTTTAATGTCTCTGGCCAGCCTAAGTTCGTTCTGTGCTTTAGCCTTTCTGACCTTCTCCCTACATCTCCTGGCTACTTGCTTATAATCTTCTTTGGTGATTTCCCCCTTCTTCCATTTCCTGTACATGTTTTTCTTAATACTTAGCTCAGCTGAGAGCTCTTTAGTCAACCATTCCGGTTTGTTCAGATGCCTTCCATTTTTCCTCCTTAATGGCACAGTTTTAGCCTGTGCCTTCAGTACCTCCTCCCATGCATCCTGAACTCCTTTCTCATTGACTATTCTTGACCACGGGATTTCAGCCAGCAGCTCCTTCAGTTTACAGA
>CAOKZL010003999.1:0-54926 GCA_948472985.1 Iguana delicatissima
GAATTGACTGGGCAGAAGCTGGCTGGGCCCACGGGTGTTTGAGGGCCTCCATCAGGGCGGGCAGGAACGGGAGCGGCACCGTCGAAGGCAGATGGGTGTCCATGTAGTGGAAAACCGGATCCTGCACCGCCGGGGCTGGCTCCGCCATCTTGAGACCCAGAGCTGTTGACATCCGGAGGAGGATGTCCAAGAACTGCCACACACCTTGAGGTGCCGACTCAGGTGCCGGGTCCCCAAACACCAAGGGTGGTGACTCATGGGACTCAGGCATCAACTCCTTGGAGTCAGACATGGACTCATAGTCCTGTGATGACGGTGTGGAGGACCGGTCCAGTGATTGAGCCGACGACCACTCGCGTTATGGTCGGCGAGACGGTACCGCCAAGGTGACCGTTGTAATAGAAGCGGTGGTAGTTTTAGCCACCGGCTGACGTTCTGTAACGGTCGGTCGCGGTGCGGCTGTTTTCGCTGGAGGGATCACCGCAGATACAGGATGTGGGATCGCCTGAGTGACCGTCGCCGCCGCAGTTGCAACTTGCACAGGTGTAGCTTCGGACGCTGGATGGGATACCGTGGAGATGACTCGCGGAGGCGGCGAGACTGCCCGATAGTGAGAGGTAGGCTCTCGGGACCGATGATGTTGAGTTGATCGACGGTGTTGAGGCGATCGTCTAGGTGAGTGCGAGGGGGTGCGTTCACGCCTAGAGCGGTAGTCCCCTCCTCTCGAAGGCACTCTGGAACAGCGGTAAGGAGACCACTACCTCATATTGGGATGATAGCGGTCCTGATAAGAGGGCGAGTAGGACCTGTAGGAGCCCGGGAACTCCTTCCAGGTATGTTTGCGGCCATATCGCAGCGCATAGGACGCAGATGAGTAAGGCGAGTCTCGAGGAGGCACTGACCATCTTGGATAGGCTTCCCGATGGCGAGGGGAAGGCGGGTGGTCTCCTCGCTTGTCAAGTTCTCGCGGCTCAGGGTAGGGCTCCTGATGATGCGGGGAGATTTGCCTAACCCTGCGTTCTGGGTACTCGCCACATTCACCACGTTCCCGCTGTTCAGGATAGGACTCCCGGTAACGGGGAGAAGCCTGTCAAACTTGTCTCTCTGGAACGGGTGAGGCACTTCTACCAACAGATCCTCAAGATGTTTGCGAGGTCTGGGGAGCTGCCGGAATGTCCTCCAGGCAGGCCGCAATTTCAGGGTGTCCTGGCGGAGAAACGGCGACATCAAGCACCGGCGGTTCAAGTAGTGTCACAGAACCTGTGGTGTCCTCAACGTCAGAAACTTCCAAGAGTTCTTGGGGTTCCGAATCATCCTCTGGGTCGATTGCAAGCTGAGTCGAAGTCGAAGGTGGAGTAGGGAGAAGCGGTCTAGCCGGAGACCCGCGTTTCTCCTTCCTCCTCTTCTTCTTCTTCTCGCTCTCTTTCTCAGACTCCAAGGTCACTGGGCTCTTACGTTGAGCCGCCGTAAGCGTCTTAGCCGACTTGGCACCCTGTGAGCCCGCAGGGGCCTCTCTAGGAGTCGCAAATGAGGAAGCCGCAGAGATCTTTGGAATCCTCGGTAACTTATGCGATGGTACCAAGCCCGGTACCGTCAGCACAGTGGGATCGGCAGCCGCCGAAGCCGCTGGAAGTGTGGTCGCAGGTCAGCTCTTGGATATCTTTGCTGGGCTCTTCGCCGGGGACAAGTCTTGAGGCAACAAGGACTGTTCCCAGCAGAAGGACTTGAGGCATGCCAGCCGGTTCCTCAAGGTCTGTGAGGTCAACTCCCTACAAATTGGGCAGGCTCTGATGTTATGAGCCTCACCCAAGCAGAGGAGACACTCGCTATGCCCGTCTGAACAAGTGACCTTATGACCACACTTTTTACAGGGTTTGAAAAGAGTAGACATAGAAGTCCAAAAGGAGAAAAAGAAGTAGGTCGAAGGATGGAGACAAAGACAAAGATGACGATGACAAAGGGGGGGTTGGCAAGTCGGGGTTTTGGAAGGTTAGAAGTCCCAAGAAGGGGAACAGAAAATCACCAAATCGACAAAACCAGTCCGTAATCCAAAAGAGAAGTCCAAAATACCAAATCCGAGTCGAAGAGAAACCAAAAAGACTTGCAAGAGAAGGCCAAAGAAACGCTCTAAGCTCAGAACCTCCGTACGTGACAGCGGACGAGAAAGAACTGAGGAGCGACTGTTGCTTGGCAGGCTGAGCATGCTCAGTGGATGCATGGGGGAGGGGTTCCCGCCAAACTACTAAGCTCTAGAATTTTCCGAACGGTACCACGCATGCGTGAAAGCTCCTAGTGTGTGAGGCACAGAGACCACGAAGAAGAACAAAGGACTTCCAACACACTGCAGGCTGAGGCTCTGGGAAATTATTTCTGTAACACTCTCACAGTCAAGGAACACGTTGAGAACAGGCAGCTGGAGAGCTCCCTCAGAGTCCTACTACAGCCGCTTCTCTCAGTGTGCCCCATGACCAGGAGATGCTATAGACCTCATTTCCTGCCCCTTCCCCCAATCTGCAGGTGCTCGGAAACCTTTCAACTGAGGCACTGCCAGGTTGCAAAGGTGGGTTGGATGAGTCACATTCCGTTAGCAGCAACTACAGGCATGTGTACTCAGAGGTTGAGAGACAATAAATCCAGTTTATAATCTTGTTATTAATGAACAGAATGCTAGCCATAGTGTTCTCTTTGTGGAGAGAAAGGGCAACATAACCTATTTTTTTTCTGAGTAAAATTTTACCTGTGCAGAGAACTAGTCACTGAAATTGTTAAACCTCAAACCTCCACTACCACTTCGCTCTGTTCAATTCATTCCCCTGGAACTTCTCTTGAGTGAGAGGTCTGTGACTTGTTACATAAACCTTGTTAATTCCTCAACCTTAGGGGACTAACAAAGCATGAAGCAGTTCTGCCAAAATCCAAGAAAAGTAGGTTCTGGGATAAAGAACCAATTGAGTAATATATTTATTGGTGCCACACTGTGCCTCATTAGTTAAGAACTTAATTGTGGACAAAGGAATGTTGAAATTCCAAAATAAAGTGACTATTTTTGTTAAAAATTTAAATTTGCTTAAATTTCTGCTTTTCACTAGCAAGTTTCCCATTTAAACCAAAGCTTAATTGATTTTAATGAGTTATTTGTTCATATTTGAAGTCATTCACATCTATTTCCAACATACCAACCTGTAACATAAAATATTATGATGTGCTTGTGCATACAAACAAGCAAACACATGTGCTATTACCAGATAAAGTTCTTGTCTCCATGGAGCAGGAAATATAAATAAGGCCCAAACAAACAGCTAATAATAAATTAGCCATGATAATGCTTATAATGATAAACAGTGGAGTTTACCCTCGCATCAGGCATGGAGGGGATTTCCGGCATTGTTTTACATGAATTATTCTCTCAAATGCTTTTGGATAGCCTTAATAGGTTTCCTCTCTTAATAAAATTACATTGTAATGGATCTTATCAGCACTTGTTTTTGAAGAGAGCAGCAAGACAAATGTTTGTCTCAGTGACACTAGGAGGAAACAAAAGTGACTGGAATGACTGAGAATTCTCTGATGAGATCAGTACGTTGTCACTCTTTTCTATTTGCAGTTCAGTTCAAAGGAAAGTTGATATATATTCATAGCAGGTTGGATACGTTATCTGGTCAATGCTGGATTTGATAGGTTTTTGATCCGATCTAGCAGGGTATTTCTGCAGTACTAAATGAACAAACTCAAGGGTAACTGGGTTGGCCATGCAGCAAAATACCTGTCTACCTGCCTTTCTGTATGGCTGTATCATTTTCTTTTTGTATTTTAAATTCCTTTGCCTGTGCTGTTGCTGTTTTATGCCATGTGAAAAAAATTAAATTTCTAGGAAAATATTTTTAAAAAAAAAAAAAAGTAAGTATGAAGGTTAACCAAATGATTGGACTAGTCCCAGAACGGTTAATCAAAAATCCAATAAAAGATGTAAGTGGGAATTGTGGAAATCCTCCATTAATATAACTGACTTATATGGGAAAACATAAAGCGACCATACTAAATCTGAATAATTATCAAATTAATACAAGTGAAGAGCTTTGACAAATTTTATTTCATAAAGCAAGATCTACAGGTTCAAAAGTTGGGATAATACTCATCTTACTTTGCTGTAGGAGAGCTGTACTGAGCTTTTCATTATGAATGAGTTTACTGACCACAAAGATTCCAAACAACGGGCCCAGCTGTTTAACATCACTGATGTCCTCTTGCTGGTCTTGTATATGTTCCAGAACCCAAAAGGCTGTAGGCCATGAAATGTCATTTTCTCAAAGTTAGCAAACTTCAGCTGTGTGCATTGAACTTTCATGACTGTTTGAGCTGCATGACTAAGCACATGAACAGCAGCCCATCAAATGATCCTTAAAGTCTTCCACTATCCCTTTAAAAGCAAATTAGCTTTATGAAAGGAACCAAACAAGAATAACTACTAAATCTTCTCCAAGATCTCTCCCAGCTGGAAAACTGCAGCATTCTGTCAGACTGAGGTAATTTAGATTAGAGATCATTAACTGAAATTCAATTTTCAGTATTCTAATCAGAGCACAGAATAATCATGTTCAAAGAAATCTAAAATCCCACATCAGAGGGAGGGGGTGTGATTTTTCAAAGCTACTGCTGAAAGAGATGGCTGTACATTTACAATAGAACAGGGGTGGACAAAGTGTGCCCTCCAGCCATTGTTGGACTGCAACTTTCAGTAATCTTCACTATTGGCTATATTTGCCAGGGCTGAAGGAAACTGCAGTCCAGCTATGTCTGGAGGGACACATATTTTTCACTCCTGCTATAAAAGATTTTCTACATGGAGTAAGTAACCAGCCTATGACAGTAAATGACTGTAGCACTTAAAGAGGTGACATTAAATTCTATAGGCATTTCATTACCAAATGATTTTCACATTATTATTTTTTAAGGCAGGATAGACAAAGTGCAGCCTGCATGAGAGACCCTGAATGGTCAAAGAAAAATGCCCCCAAAAGTGCTCTGGGGACATAGGGGACATTTTGTCACATTTTTGTGAGTGACCTTGGATGCACCACACACTCTCAGCCCCAGAAAACCCCATGATAGGCTTGCTTTAGGATCACTAGAGGTCAGAAATGACTTGAAGGCACACAACAACAGCTGGCCTATTTCTAGAGAGCCCGTGTGGTATAATAGTTTGTGTTGGACTATGACTATGGAGACCAGGTTCATATCCATAGCCATGGTAAACTTCTGGGTGACTTTGGACAAGTCATACTCTCTCAGCCTCAGAGGGATGCAAAGGCAAACCGCCCTTGAACAAACCTTGCCATGAAAACTGCATGATAGACTTGCCTTAAGATCATGGAAACAACGCGGGAACAACTTGAGACACACAGAAGCCCATTTTAGTCCAAGAAGAAGTCTTTTTTAAAAAGGGGAGTGAACAGGAAGTGACTTGCTTCCTGTTTTTCCTGGGCCTAAAATTGTCTGGAGTGACCAAAAAGTGGCAAAAATGGACCACAAAATAGAGGCAATCTGGAATCATTTGGGGGGCAGGAAAAAAAATATTTTTGAGAAGGAGGAAAGAGTGCAACCTCCTAAGCTCTGACAGTTGCCTTCTCCTCTTATAAAGGATCCACACAATATCTCTAATCCTCTTTCAACCTAATTCATATCTGTAAGCCAGCGCATATCTAGCACAAACAGCACCATGGGTAAGTGTCAAAGTTGTGCCCCTACCTCCAGGGCCAGTTCCTCCTCCACTGCTGCTATATCTTCCCGCACAGCTTCTTTGCACCCGCCCCCAGAATTAGTGCCCAGAGCACGTGCCCTACTTGCCCCATACTAGATACACCTATCCTGTCAGCCCAACTAGTCAACCTGCCTGCCAGCCAGAAGAGGTCCAAATGGGAATAGTAATCTCCCTTGCATCAATACAGGCACCCAAGTAGCTGAACAACACAGGGAGTATCCCAAAGCAAGTATATAGCTCCTTTGGTTCCATAGCTGGGAGTTTTTAGAGAGTTTAAGTGAAACTTCTGGACAGAGTTTGAGTTTGCTTTTTTGACTAGAATTCCCAGAATCTTGTCTGGTCAGGGGATTTTGGAGAAGATAGCATAAAGAAGTAACTTTTCCAAACTCTCTTGCTGAATATGATCAGGTTCAGGGTATGTATCACCTAATGCAGAGGTGAGAATCATACAGCCCCATTGCTAGACTGCAACCCCCACCAGCACAGGACACCAAAGCCAATAAGAAAAAATGCTACAAGTCATATGTGCCCTTCTTTATTGCTAAGTCTGCAGTTTATCACTCAGAAGGTGTAGCTTTATCCATCTCAGGGATCCAGAGCTGCACCTTCCAACATTTCACAGATGAAAACTAGAATACATATGGCCAAGCAACATTAGAGTGTAGTCAAGATAGTAAACATTGATCCCCAAGTAGCTGTCTCATTAGCCCTTACATTCTAATAGCCTACTGACAAAATTGGTCAGACACTAACTTGTTAGTGACTGGAAATTTATTTGCAGATTCCTAATATCCTATCATCATAGTTGGCACTATTTTTTATTATCACTATTTTGTACTGTGAACTGAAAAATATGAATATCATATATATACATACATACATACACACACACACACAGAGCTACAGAAAAGCCTGTGTAAACTCTGGGTTTGCTATTTGCTTCATCATTCAATTCCACAGAAATCTTAGCTAGTAAACTAAGCTGTAGATGATAATGTAACTGAAGGCGATTTACTTGATGAGGCTCTCAGAATTTTTCTGAATCAATGCTGCCATGAATTTGAACGGAATGTGATCTTCTAACAATAATCAGGATATTAAAATCAGTCCTGGCCTTGAAATAATAAGCATTCCTATCTTGTTCTGATTCTGCCCATTCATAAACCTGTTTTCAATTGTAGTCAAGTATTTTGTTCCTTTGAAGCTTCCAATAAACAAAGAAAATAGCTGGTGTTTCCTTTCAAAAACACTGCATCTGAATCCCCCACAGTTTATCAAATGCAGACCCAGCGGAAATGCAGAAATATTAGGGCTTCCTTGTCTACTATATTGATAACGTTACAGTGCTTCTGGACTTCAACAACAAATTAAATGCAGTAATTATCAGAATAAACATGGCACTGGTGTGGACAGCCTTCATTATAGTCTCAAAATGGTATTTTCTGCTTGTCGAACTTCCACAAAATTAAGCAAAATTGTACTAGATAATTTAGTGGCATGGGACTAGGATCCATATTTCTCATTCTAGGACTTGATTCCATTTATTCATTTCCTTCCTGCCCTTATGAGTTGTCAAGGGCAGATCAATTTCTTAGGTCAAATATTGGTAACACAATCTCAAAGGGGATTCGTAGAGCCATTTCCAGATTTTAATGGACTTCATTGGGATGTTACAATGGTCTCTTGTACAGATGAAAACATATTTTCTAAATCTCACCACCAGCCTACCACTTCTCCTGGTAAGAGCAGGTCAACCCTTGTAATATTAGTAGCTGCCTATGGTGCAGGTTTGTTGGCAGCAGCAACAGTGGTGGCAATGGGAAGGTGCAGTCTCAGGTGGATTGAGATAGGAAGTTATGTGACCTAGGAAGTTGCCCACCCTTCACTTAAAGCAAATGGCTAGAATACTGTTGGGCAGTTTCAAATGCATAACCTAGACTTATGCACTTGTGACTGTTTCATATTCATGATCCCAACATAACTCCTAGTTTAGTTTAGCAGCTAGGTAAGGCTTGTGAAAGTCCCCCATCTCCATTCACTGAGAAGTAGCTGCTGTGATCGATGGGGTTCTTTTCCTCTGTCTATCAAGGAGCAGCTGGCTAATGGTCTCTCCCTCTCACAAGAACAATCTCCAGCACAAGGGGGAAATGCAACAGACATCCTGGTTCTGTCTGTCTTACCAGAGATTTTTCACAGGAGGGACTGGAAATAACAGTCAGCTGCTTCCCGTATGATGGGAGAACAGACCCTCATTTATCACAGCAGCTGCTTCCCAATAAGTAAAGACGGGGATTCATAGTGTAGCACTGTAACTATGATACTTATGTATACATAAATCCCATAGAGGATTCCAGCCTAGCTTTACAATTTTCAAACACTTCATAAGAAACAGAGTGTAGCCTGTGTTCCTCTTGACTCAAGAAATAAGTTTGTTGCCTCCCTTGTTATTTATTTATTTACAATTCTATATAAAAGATATTTGACAGAAGAAAAAAATATATGTATAAAGTTACAGACAAGAGTGTAAGATCATTCATTCTAAATAATGAGAATAATCGTTCCCTTGTATTTTTAAGAGCTCATCAGAACAACTGAAATGGGGCTAATGATTTGTAGAATCTGCTAAAAATTCCAATACTGTTCTGTATTGAGGGGAGGAGGTAAGGAGAAAAAGAAGAGAGAGAGAGAGAATTGTTTACATGAGACTGGTAGAACTACTCCATTACATAGTTCAGTCTGTATCCATTCATTCCCTGTGAAGGAAATGTTGGTAGCAATTATACACATGTTTGGCCAGAATTTTATGCTGAGATGAGCATGAAGAAAATTATATTTATCCACTTTTTATCAGAAACTTGAGTGAGAACCAAAAAAGTTAGGCTGGCTTGAAAGATAATCATAATGGGGTGTGATATGTGATAAATAACAGAAGCCTGATGGCACACAAGAGTGTAAAAATGAAGCCCTATTCACTGATCAATGGGGAAAGAGGGCAGTGTGTTGGCCCCACTTCCCTCTGTCTCCTCACTGGAAACCAACAAACTCAAAGAGGGGGCCTTCATACAGTCAGGAACCCTTACAAATCCTGACCCCCAATCATGTGCACAGCCTTCATGCATTCAAGCTCGTTGCTCCCCATGTGAAGAGAGCTGGAATTGGAGCCATGGTGTGGGCTGGTTCCTCTCTTTCTGTGTTGATTCAACATGCTTCCACATGAGTTAACAGAGCTTGAATTCAGTGAAGAACCATGACTGGCAAAAATTTCAGGAGCTGAAGGCAGGCATCATGATTCAAATAAGCACATCTGCAAAGCCTGTGCATAAAACATTTGCATGTGTCTTAATCAGCACCATAACATGATGCATAAAACAATACCATTACAGGCTTCAGATAGAGGATCCAATGTGAATCTTATTTCTTCATTATCAGAGAAAAGGTTCTTTGCCTGTAGGCACCAGTGTGACAAAAGCTAAGCACCTGAACTTTGGTTTGGAATGCACAAAAGCATTAGCAACTTACAGACAAATTGTCAGGGGCTCTCTGGGCTCACTGGGAATTTTTAGGCCTAGGCAGAACTGCTCTCCCTCGTAAACCACATATTTCCAAGTATTGCAAGTTTGCCATGTGCTGGCAAGGAAGAGAGTCTTCTGAACTATGGAACCTCACCTATAGCCAGGCATTTTCATTGGCTGATTCTTACTATATCTGTTGCTTTCTTTGTTTTATTATGATTATCTGTTTGGTGTGCTTTAAGGGTTTTAATCATATTGCCCAGAATCCTGTTGGCATCTTAAGCATGCGTAAATTCTCTCAAAATGATTATTTCTCCCATCTGCATTCAGTTCATGTTTGTGGAAGCAAGAGTTGCCCAGGTGGTTCCATTGCATATAAATGTGCATTGCATATAGATGTACATGGATATATACTGTACACAGATACACATGGATATGCATTTCCATTGCAAATGGATACACATGCACATTTGGCTGCATATTGGTCTCTTGGTTCAGATACACAATGTTGTGTAGCATAATTGATGTGTAATTCCTCACAGAGATTTATACTCTATAACCCACAATGTAGTGCCTATTTGTACACCATCCTTGCATTCATAAGTTTAATTTATCCATAATGAGAAATACTTAACTAAGTAAGGGACTAAAATTCTATCTATCTATCTATCTATCTATCTATCTATCTATCTATCTACCTACCTACCTACCTACCTACCTATCAATACTGACCAAATAAAAAAGGTGGTTTTAAAAAGAAACACACATTTACAAGCCAACCTTTGTTTCAAGGATCAAAGGCCAAAAAAAAACAATGTAGACTGGCATCTTATTCAGTACATATGATCTTCTAATCCATTGTTATAACATCATAACTATTGGGATTCACGTTTACAGTTGCTGCAGGGAGTTTGCCTAGTTTCAACGGTAGGCTGGGAGGGACTGCACTGGAAGACTCAGCTAAATCTTCCAAAACCAGACCATGGCCATAGTTGATCTTGGTTGCCCACCAGAAGTGCAAAAGGGATTTCCCTTGGGAGGGAAATTCAACAAATGAGTTGTTGCTACAGGGATGTGGTAGCATATACCTGGACAGTATCCTCAGCCCCTGTGCTGACTGTATCTACCCAAGATGGATGTTGGATTCTCTAGGACAGGAAGGACTCTAAAGAAGACTTCTCATACTATTTAAACCATGTCTGAGGAACAAGGCGTTCTGAGCTATGCTGTGTTCCTGTGTATTTCAGTTATACTTTGGCCCTGATTTTCTTTCAGTCTTGACTTCTGGCTCACCTCTTGATCCTGCCTCCTAATTTGTCCTTTTGTTTATACTTTTATTCAGTCCTGACCACTGGCTTCATCCCACAGCTCCTGTTTCCCAGCTCCTGGTTTGCCTCAAATTGATGCCCACAGCCCATCCCTACCCAAACCCCTCCCCCACTATCATGACCACAAGACAGACATCTTTGTGCTCAAACTTTCTTTTGTGGTGGATGTAGGAGATAGTTCACAAATACATAGCTATTTTATTAATTTATTATTTATTGTTTTTTATGCCCCAGTGTTTGCTACAATAATGTCAACTGCAGATAATTTAATATGAAAACCGTAAACTTTGTTTAGCCCAGAAAAGCTACCTAACTCTTTGGAAAATCATTTAACTTGGTCCAGTCCAACCACATTTTATGACATCATCCATAAACCTAAGAGACTATTTCTAGACAGTGAGCAATTCCAAGACAAGGTAGCACAGCTAATCTGTTCAGCACACTAGGCTCTGACACTTGTCTGAATAGTTTTCTCCAGTCAGTTCCAGATAGCTTTTGTGTATCTGAAGATCCTTATGGAAATTTCTGCACGGCTGCCAGTTAAGAACAGTTCTTTTACAATATGAATATATTTGTTGGTTTCACTTACACTTCAGCTGGAAAGCAATTTAATGTCTCACCAAATTATCCAATCATATTGCTGTTTCCATCATATTTTACATGTTTATGTACATATATGGCCATATTGATTGGCAAGGTCAGCTTATTGTGAAATAGCAAATGTGTCTCCTTTCCTTCTGCTGCATAGCTTTGAAAAGTTGCTTTTTTAGGCTATAGCTCCCAGAATTCCCCAACCAGCATGGCCACTGGGGGATTATAGAATATGTAATCCAAATGAGTGATCTTTCTAAACTCTACTTTGTTGTAGTACACATTCACAGTGGAATTTTAAAAAATTACCACAACATTTCTAGATGAAATTTGGGCCCTGACAAGAGCTCCACAAGGTGTTGTACAGTCTGAAGCATTGTATTGCAGCATTGGCATGTTAATTTCATGTCACCAGCACATTTGGTGACTTTGCTGCTCACCCCTGTTATCCAGATTGTTAGAAGCAGCTTAAACAGCACCAATCCTGAGGCAATTCATTCACCATCTCCACTGCTTATTCATCTCCATCTGTATTATAATAACTGTCCACATCCTCTATCTGGCATGGTGAGCACTCTTTGAACTGGGTCATCCAAAACCTAGTCCACCTAGGGCCCATTCACACTAGGCAATTATAACATTATGATTTCACTTCAGCTGCCATGTTTCCATTCAATGGGATTGGCAATTAGGGGAGGGAGATTTAGAATCCTCAGCCAGAGTGCTTTACTGCCTCCCCAGACTACCAGTCCCAGCATTCCATAGGATGGAACTATGGCAGTTAAATTAAAATAATAGTGCTACAATAGTGTAGTGTGAATAGGCCCCCAGTCTATTCAGACCTGGCTTAAACTAACAGAACCAGGTAGAGACTACAGAATTAATAAGCAGTGAAAACTGGGGTCGATATGAAATATAATGGTTGAACAGTTCAGCCTACAAGAAGTCATGTTTGTTTGACTGGGACCCAAGGTCGGTCACAACATGATTGAAAATCAGGTACAAATAAAAACACAGTTTCTGTTATAATTTAAAGTGTTTCTATTTGTGTATGTATATATATACCTTCTACATGTTTCTGATTTAGGGCAACCCTAAGGTGACCCTATCATGGGGTTTTCTTGGCAAAATTTGTTCAGAGAGGGTTTCTTTTGCCTTCCTCTAAGACTGAGAGTGTTTGACATGCCTAAAGTCACTCAGTGGGTTTCCATGGCCAAGCAGAGATTCGAACCCTGGTCTCCAGAATCATAATCCAATGCTCAAACCACTACACCATGCTGTGAGGCTAGGGGTGCATTAATCCTCCAAAAGTACTTGAAGGGCTGCCCCCCCAAAAAAATTAAAAGTGCCCCCAAATAACTTTCTAGGAGAGTGTGTAGAAGGATTTTCACTTCACTTAAGAGGGCCAGCCCGTTTTAGGCCAAGGAAAAGCCTTTTGTAAAAACAGGAAGTGACTGGAAGTTACTTCATGATTTATAAAGAGCCCTCTCTTGGGCCTAAAATGTCTCACAGCCCCAGAGGACATGTGCCTCCCAAAAAAAACTTGACCCAAGGGGTTACAAAAACAGCACTGAGGGTTACCTGCACCCACAGGCCACACTTTACCCATTCCTGTACTATACAAATCCACATGAAAGAGTCACTAATGGTACTTAAATGAAGACTGTAGGAAGGTGTTAGGTCTAATTTGTCAGTTACATCAAGTACCTCCCAAACATCTTAGATTTTTATTTTATTTTATTACTTTAGAATGCACATTAATGAATTGATTTTCAACAAATGTGTTATTTAGATTTAGATAGATATCTCAAACATTTTCTTGCAAGTTTGGACAATTTGAGAAACTTCTAACTTTTTGCTTTTTGATCCATTTTCCAGCAAACTACCCTTTCTTCCACTCCTTAAAAGGGAACTTCATGTTAAGTCCAACTTTCCATTTTGCACAAACTAGCTGGGAAAGAAATTTTTAAGGACCATAGATGCCACCAGTCAAATTTTTGTTTCATTCAAATCAAGTAAGAAATAAAGCATCCACATACTAAACACCCTGGCCAGAATCCTGTTGGAGATTTATGTATGTGTCAGCCTCATAGTTATAGTGTTATGCAGTGAATCCCATCCTGATCTTCCCCGTACACTCAATTCCCACTTACTGGGCCCCAACCACTGCAGTCAACAGCAGTCTGTTCCCCTGTTGACTGGGAAGCAGCTGGCTGATGATACCCTCCTGTGAGCAATCTCCATTGTGACAGGCAGAAGCAGGATCCCTGTCACAATTTCCTCTTGTGCCAGATATCTCTTGCACAAGGGAGATGGAACCATCAGCCAGCTGCTTCCCAATTGACAGCAGAACAGATCTCTGTCAATCACAGGAGACACTTTCAGCTAAGTGAGGACTGTTGGACTTTCATGGTCCTTATGTAACCCCTAAACTAGGGCTACACAGGGACCCCACTCAGCCACGGAAAGCCACTGGGTGATCTTGGGTATGTCACACACTCTCAGACCCAGAAAATCCCGTAATAGGTTTGTCTTAGGGTCACCATAAGTCAGTAATGACTTGAAGGCATGCAACAACAACAACAATGAATGCAAAACAGTCATAACTGTCCAACAGGATTCCAGCTCCCATCCTTAACTGCCAGTCATCTGCCCAAAGCCATTTGAATTGAAAGGGTTGCTATTGGAAGGAGAACATGGACCATGCCTATCTAGTCTGGAAGAGAGTGATACAGCACAGGATCAACCACCAAGAAGGTCCTCTCTCACATCCTCACTAAATATGCTTCTGATATTAGTAGTACCAAGAGAAGGTGCTGCTGTGTCAATCTTAAAGTCCGTGTGAAAGAAGCCTTTCGGATACCCCGTCCCATCATATAGGGCTTTATAGATCATAACTAGGACTTTAAATTGGGTCTGTAAACAGACTGGCAGCCGGTGAAACTATCATAACAACAGATTTAAATGATGCTTGTAACTGGCCCTACTCAACAGACTGGTTTTGACATTTTGAACCAACTAAATTTTCTGAACATTCTTTGGACACAACCTGAAATAAAGTGCATTATAGTAATTTAAACATAATAGAAGTACAGCACGCATCACTGTGACAAGATACACTTGCAAGAGCAGGTGCAGCAATTGTTAAACCATAATTGTGCATGGTTTAAAACAATTAATGACATTAACCATCATTTTGATCTTCTTTTACATAGAGCTATACAGTAAGCATATAAGGCTACACCCAGTCTTAATTCTGCCTTGCACAAACCCACTGAATTGGGCCATGTTAGGCACAGTTAGCTTAAGTCAGAACTCATTCCAACAGGTCTCTCCTACTTTGGATTGATGATAGGTTTAGCCTCTACTTTTCCATCCAAACATAAAAGATCAGAACAGCGTCCAGTTTTGAAAACCAATATGGAGTAGTGGTTTGAGTGTGAACTAGGACTCCTGGAGACCGAGCTTTGAACACAGCCATAGAAAGTCACTGGGTGAACTGGGGCAGCTCATATCAGAAGACGAGGAAGGCAGTGTCAAAACCTCTCTGAACAAATCTTCTCCCTCCCTCCCAAAAACCCATGATAACTTTGCCTTAGGATTGCCATAAAGGCACATGATGACAACAGCAAGGACAATAACAGCAACAAGTATTCAGTTAAAATGTCATTTTGAAATATTTTGCATTGGCTGTGCTAATTAATAGACACCAATTCAGTACTTGGGCATATATCAGAGGAGACAGCTTTGTAACTGTATTTAAGTATAAGTGATAAAAAAGAAACAGCTCATAGTTTTTCAAAGACCTCACTGACTGTCATGTCATGTGGTCCAGCTGTCTTATTCTATATATCAGACTCATTGTGGTGCATTTTGCCTAGCAAGTAGGAAAAGAAATCACTGATTCAGCAATTTTACTTCTTTTTCCACAGCAGGAATTAGAACATATATAGGAAGGGTAATGCAGTTGTTTAGTTTTTAAAAGCCAAGTACCGCTTATATTTCACCACATCCCCTTTTCCTCAAAATGTTGCATAATTATGGTACATAATGTCAGAAGGAGAGTTGAACGGAATATGTAGCTAATTACGGCCAAATAGAAAGAAATTTTAACTGGGGAAGGGAAATTGGGGGATGTGGGTAGGAGGGAAGTGGAGCAAAGCTAACTGGCAGGTAGAAAATGGAACAATTATTTCCCTGGAAAGAAAACCTGTTTCTAAAATCTTATTTGACACAAGAGTTTGTTCCCGTAACCAAGGGTAATATGTGATGGCAAATTCTCTAGCCATTGTTGCAAAATGACGTAGGGGTTCTAGGTTACAACAGGTACTGTGGGAAAATATTCAATGGAGGGGCTTCTTCTTAATGACTTTAATAGCAGTATGTTATTTGGAGACATGAGAGTGAGGTCTTCTCAGCTAGGCCACATTATGGAATCCAATCATCTCAGAAGCCCAGTCAGCAAAAATGCAGGTTTCATTTGGCTGGCCAAGTTAAGGCGAGGCCCATTCCCACACTACACAGTTATAGTACTATTAGTCCACTTTCAACATCCTGTGGAATTCTGGGGTTTCTGGTTTACTGAGGCCCAAGAGCTCTCTGGCTAAGTATTCTAAATGCCCCTCCCTACACTGCAAACCCCAGGATTCCACAGAATGTTGAAAGTGGAATAATAGCATTATAACAGTATAGTGAGGAAATGGCCTAGGATATTCACTCAAGCCATTAGTCCTGTAAATTTGGTTCATTTTTAATGACAATGATGGCTTGTTAATGTTTAATGTTTATATCAGTTATTTTATTGATAGTGTCTTGCCCTTTTATCTACAAATGCAGACTGCACACCTTTGGAGGAGAGCAAGAAGGAGATGTGGAGCTAGGATCTGGATCATGGAATGGTGGTACCAAGTTCTGTTGTAAAAGAAGCTAGGAGCCAGTGCTGTTGGGAGGATGGGGGGCAGAGGGGAGGAGGGAGAGGAGGAGAAGTAGGACAAAAAGCTGGGTTATGGCTTTCTGGTGGTAGTGCTGAACCTAAAACCAGGTTGAGTTTGCTAGCTCTGAAAATCTCGGTGAGGCATGGTGGTGCCAGATGGAGGGGAAGCGAGGAGCTACAAACTTGTGAATAATCAAATGTGCAAAAGGGGAATCTGTGAAAATTGAGGGCCACCTGTATTCAGCAGCTGTACATCTTTCTGTACCCTCACCCCAAGTAATCTTGAGCTCTTAATTAGCCACCTTTCTGGGACAAAAGGGGAATTATAAAATCAGAGTGTGATGGATGCCTGAAAAATAACAGTATGCTAAGCTATTTAGAGTGAGACACCATAGTGCAGTGGTTTGAATGTTGGACTACAACTCTATAGACCAGGGTTCAAATTTCTGCTTGGCCATGGAAATTGGGTTGAGTGACTTTGGGCACCTTCCTTCCTTTCTCAGTCCCAGAGGAAGGCAAAGATAAGCCCCTCTGAACAAATCTTGTAAAGAAAATGCCATGATAGGGTCACCTTAGCATTGCCATAAGTTGGAAACAACTTGAAGACACACAACAACAACAACAACAACAACAACAACAACAACAACAACAACAACAACAAAGCTATTCGGTAGCAAGAGTCAAGATGCCACTGATTATCAGCTGATGTAATACTGTTACTTGAGGTAATATGATGTTAATAGTAGAGAGCGATTGCCTTTGTGTCATGTTTGGAGGCTTTCCAGAGGCATCAGGTTGGCCACTATGAGAAATCAGCTCGGCTCATCCATACAGGAAGAGACTACTAACCTCTTTTATTATGACTGGATATCCCACTGTGTCCATCACAGTGAAGAAATGTTTTATTATTTAATCACCTGGACAGCAGGCAATTAGCAATGGAGAAGTTCACATCTTTACACTGGCTTTGATGTTACTGAACGTGTGGGAAGTATTTGTTATACAGTACAGAAAAAAAAAGTTGAACACAACAGTTTGGGAAGAAATTTCTCAAGAATCCATACAGACCTGGAACTTCTGGAACTTCTGTCAGTACTATTGGCCATGAGCTATAAAGAGGACTGGGGTCTTTTCTACATAGTTGCTGTATTTGGCACCTATTCTTATATAACCTACACAGAGTAGGTAACAAAAGCTGGGATGTCCCAGACAATGACTAACAAAAGATGAGACATTCCAGTATTTTTATTATTGGAGCACACAGGCAAAAATTTAACCTAGAATATCATCACCCCAGCAAAAATATATTTTTTTTACCAATTATGTCAGGAGAGAATTCTCCATATGTTTTGGCACTATAGAACTTACTAGTGCAAGTTTTGCTATTATTTAAGTTAGTGCCTCTGGGATAAAGCAGGCTCCGTTCATTCAACTTAAATAGAAATAATTTTCTAAACTCAGCATTCTGCCAAACTTTGTATGGAAAGACTGATAGTATGTATGTATGTTGAAGTCAGACAAAAATGAACCTTGAAAAATAAATATACTCTCTGCTGCCAGAGAACATCTGTTCTGGATAGCAAAAACTAAGTCAATAGTGGCACCTACTGGTTGTGAAGTAATTAATTTTGTAATTGTAGCAACATAGGGCAAATGATCACAGCATTTTTTTTATAATGATTTATCTGTTCCCTCCCAAGTCTTATGCTGGGCATAGCTTTGATATGATTTGCCATAAGAAGCCTTTTTTCCCCAAGGGGGCTTTCCACAATATAAATACTGAAACCCCAAGAGAGTCTCCTAAAGTGTGTAAGAATTGTCCTCAGTTATTATCTGTGGTTTTGAAAGTGTGAATAAGATATGTTTTTCATCTTGTAAACTGGAGGACAAATGTTTGGGGGGAAAAGAAATATGTTCAGATCAGCAGCTCCCTGTGGGAGTACCCATTATGAACAAGGTGAAACGTTACCCATTTTTATTTCAAAGGGAGAGACAGTTCTATGCTCACAACGCAATGTAGCCATAAACATACCCTCCAACTTTACACTAATGAAAATCAGGACACATCAGACTGTGACCAAAAGAGTGTAGCCAGGCAACAAGAGACAAAAGATATTAATGAAGAAGAACAAACAAAATGACTATTTTAACCAGAGACACCCTGGAATTCATATACTGAGTTTTGTTGTTGTTGTGTGCCTTCAAACTGTTTCTGTCCTAAGGCGAACCTATTGTGGGTTTTTCTTGGCAAGATTTGTTCAGAGGGAGGTTGCCTTTATTTTTCTCTAAGGCTAAAAGAGTGTGACTTGCCCAAAGTTACCCAGTTGGTTTCCATGGCTGAGCAGGAATTTGAACCCTGATCTCAAGTGTCATAGTCCAGTGCAAAACACGGTCCCTTCCTCTTCTCCATGCCCCCCCACCAGATGAGTTAATTGAGTGCAAACTATTTTCATACTTTGAATTCAGTTTGCAGAAACTGAAATAACCTGATGATGAAGAGGCAAAGTGGGAACAGGAGAAAGAAACTAAGATATTTTAAAGGCAGCTGAGAAAGTGGGACAGCAAGGGAACAACTAGGTATGTTCCTGCCAAACTGGGACAGTTGGAGGATATACATACATCTGTCCCACTACTGAAATGAATGTGGAAGCTTTCTGTGTGCAGCCACTCTATGGAGCTCTTGATGAAGTTTGAACTTACAGCTATACCCAATTATTAGCACCGTCTCCAGTAGACCCATTGAACCAGTGAGATTTACATAATGAAGACCTATCAAGTCAACTTTTCAATGGCCCTACTGTAACTGTGACTAACAATAGGATTTAGCCATCAGATTTAGCCCTTAGCATTGTCATCTACCATTAAGAAAAGAGAAAACTGGCATGAGATAGTGGTCTGAGCATCGAACTACAATGCTGGAGACCAAGGCCATTTCCGCAGTAGCCTGTTATAGTGCTATTATTGCACTTTCAACATCCTATGGAATCCTGGGGTTTGCAGTTTAGAGAGGGGCCTCTAAGGCCCCTCCCTAAACTCTAAGGCCCCTCCCTAAACTCCAAATCCCAGGATTCCATAGGATGTTGAAAGTGAAGTAAGAGCACTATAACAGGCTACTAAGAAATGGCACAAGACATGGTTTCTTACTCTGCCATTAAAACCCATTGAGTGATCATGGATGTGTCACATAATCTCAGCTGTGATAGGTTTGCCTTAAGATCACCAAAAGTCAGAAATGACTTGAAGACACACAACAACAACAACAACAACAACAACAACAACAGACAATGCTTTGGAAAGGACATTTGCATCTAAGATCCTTTCGGTCAGAGGAAAGCATTTCAGAAAAAAAAAATACTAAAACGTTTTTATTTGTAACCATGAGTATTTTTATATAATATGGCCGATGCTGCAAACATGTTATTTTAGTATCTTATCTACATTAGCCTATGTTTATTATATTCCAGCTTTGGAAATGAGTTGACAAAATGTTGTTGTTGTTGTTGTTGTTGTGTGCCTTCAAGTCATTTCTGACTTATAGAGACCCTAAGGTGAACCTATCATGGGGTTTTCTTGATAGAATTTATTCAGAGGAGGTTTGTCATTGCCTTCCTCTGAGGCTGAGAGAGTGTGACTTGCCCAAGGTCACTTAGTGGGTTTTCATGGCTGAATCGGGGTTCAAACCCTGGTCTCCACAGTCATAGTCCAATGCTCAAACTGCTGCACCATGCACTAATAAATATACACTTGTTGAAAAAGTGTCACAAACATTAACATTTCATACGGCTAAACAAACATTATATATCCTATCTATGGTTGCAGTGCATTCCAGCACACTAGAGAGGCTAGGCTAATCATCCTTGTTATTATTAACAGCAGCTATATGGTGGGATAAAATTCCTCTAGTGTGGAGAAACCAAAGCCAACAATAAATGATTGATTCCTTGAGAAACTTTCATGTGTTAAATTCCCATCACCACAGGAAGTATATGACTGAATGGAGAAAATATGTATTATTTGCAGGCATGAAAGAGGCTTTAGCAGCTCTACCCTTAGCACGTGATAATTATGACAATGATTTCCACCAAGAAGTTTACCCACAACAACATTTCGTTCCCATTGTCCTGGCTACCCCAGAAGGGGCTTCCTTCAAGTTGTGAACCATCGAGCTAACCAAAGTCTTCTGCCAAACGCACTGTCTTTTTAAGATCATTTGGAACCGCTAATTTCCCAGGCCTATGGACAGTTATTGTACATGTTAAAATCCTCAAAACAGTGCTGTTGGGAGTGGCTGACCTTCAGTTTCATAATGCTACCCTAAGCTAAGCCCGCTGTGGTACATCTTACACCAGTCTGAGATGGCAGTTAATCACATGTTGTTCTCCCTGCCTTTTAATTTTTTTTTACCAGCGCTTTGTTTTAGCATTTGTAATAATGGCTGTCCTTATTACAACACTGTCTACTGCTTGTTATTACTTCAACACTGTATTGTCATGGACCTTTTAGAGCCAAACTAGTCTTTACAGACCATGTGTATAACAGGCTTTCCATTTTTTTCCTTTTTTTTTTTTAAATGAAAAACTACTTGCGAGGCCAGGAGTGAGGGCTGTAACTGCAAAGGAAGAAACAACAGCAGTCTGGTTAACTCTTTCCAGTCTATACCTACTTTTTCTCAAAACTACCACCTCCATCCTGATGCTTTTCTACTTTAGGAGGACACCTGTATGTCTTCAGCCCCTATGTATAATAGCAGTCTAATGGGGAAAGACCTACATGTCATCTCTGCTTCCCTTTCTCTACTTCCAATCACTCTGTCCTACGGCTGCTTTAAAATACAGAGAGGACTGCCAGAGTGAAAACTGGAGAATTTCAGCAGGTATTTCCTGCTACCTGTTTGTGTAACAAGCAACACCTGATGAAATGCTCTCTTTTACACAACAGGAGTCCTCTCCAGTTTTCAAACTGGCAACCCTAAGCAGAATCAGAAAGTCTGCTTGGCACTTATTGTGTTAGCATGTTTTAAATTCTATAGAACATGTTAAAATAAATGATGTTAATAAGTAAACCTGTCATTTTAATCTGGATCCACAGGTTGTTTATTACAAAGGGTGAACATACACACACACACACACACACACACATCCATATCCACAAAGGAAATGCAAAATCGTGTCCAGGTAGTGGCAATTCCACACAGAAAGTCACATCTGTAATCCACTTCTGACACAACTGGCCACTTTTAATGTAAGATGTAGATGGGGCATGGTGTAACAGAAATCTTCAAAATAAAAGTTATTGTTAATTTTTACCCCTCTTCCTCTTTTTAGTTCTGGGGAGGCAAAAATTATGTTATTAATTTTTATTTTTAATTTGCATTTTTTTATTTTTTATTTTATTTGTGTGATAATTGATAAGGCTGTCACCTCATTAAGGGAGAAAGTTCTTTTTCTTTTCTTAATATATTAATGTATTCAGTTTATTGTATTGTAACATATATCGTATTTGTGGTTTACTCTTGTTTTCCTGTTTTTGTTGTGCTTGTTTAGAAGTTTTGAAAAGATTATCATTCTTTTCCTTTTCTTGTTTATCTATTGTATATTTTTATGTTAATAATAAAAAGAATTTAAAAAAAGAAAAAAACCTTCAAAAGCTTGTTACATCTGCATGTAGAGCAGAAACAATGGTAGAGAAAAGGTATAATAAGACCACTTTTAAATCATGTTTTCTAACCAGTTCTCCCTGGGAAATGTGGGTGTAGTTTGCTGTTTTTGAAACACATATTCAATTACAATTGCAAAAGTTTTTTTTTTCCAGAAGAAGTTGTCGCTCCCCCTTCCAGAACTCCCCCAGATTTTCAGTGAAAGAGCCAAACCCCTTAAAAATGATTTAGATGGTAGCAATGCATTTTTTGGCTAGAGGGAACAGCCCATGCACTTATGTCAAGGAAGTCTGATCCCTGTGGGTTCCACTTTCAAGGCCTAACCTGGCTGCCTAAAAGGAAACTTGACTTCCAGATGTCATAGAAACTTCTTCAGCCAAATTTCCAAAGCAAGAAAGCCTCCATTTTATTGAAGAATGATCTCCTATGTGTGAGCAGGAAAAACAAGCTGATTCTGCTCTGGGCAAGTGATCAAGCGAGAGCATAAAGCCTTGTGTATACTGTGGGGTTGTGCTTTCTATGCAGAGAACATGCTACAAACTGCAGCCTGATCGTTCCAATAGGGGTGCATGCAAAGGAACATTCCTGGCTCTTCTAACAATGTGGAATTCCTTGCCTTGGCTTTCTTACAATCCATATGGGCTGCTGCAGATCAAAGAAAGAAAATGCCACATTGCACAGCTGAAGGAGTGTAAAGGCTGGGAAGATTGCTTTGGCTTTGTGTGTGTATGCTTAGCATGAATTAGGAAGTTATAGTAAATAAAAAAGAGGTCCAATTGACATACAAGTATTTTTCCCCAAAAATATTTAAAAAAGAAACAGACCAAGAGTTATTAATTGCATCATATCATCCACTGGGAATACAAAAGTTCAGTCTCAAAGGAAGACTCATCTAATTGCTTTTGATCCACTGTCTGGCATGCCAAGCACCTGGTGGGGCAGGCTCCCATGTGCACAGCAAAGCTTTTAAAACACTCACATACATAAAACAAGCAGAAAATGTGGCTGGAATTAGTGCCCACGCATACGAGATGTATGCTTGGCTTCGCTTCTTGCAGCGAGTCATTTCTGCTGCTTCCTATTATTCTTAACTGGCTTGTGGGATTCATTCTGTCTCTTTTGCAGCCTCTCTCCTGGGATGGTGACTTGTCAGTTTGCACCAAAGAAACAACAGAAACTGCACCAAGCACCTAAAGCAAGTTCTTGGATGTGAACTTCCAACCATTGCAACATGACTGTATTCCTGTGTGGCTGGACACAAATCATTCCCCATTGCCTGCCATTCTACTTTTTCCAGATCCTTCATTACTGAGAAAAGGGACATAGTGCCTGATAATTGAAGCACCAGACATTCACTGTCCTTCCAGATCTTGGTAGATGTTTTAAACATCAGGCTCTGCCTTGGAATTTTCACAGCCCTTCATGCTGGTTTTGAGCATCTAGCTTAGTTCTTTCATCCTGTGCTACCACAGAATCAGAGAGAGGGCACCAGTTTCTTCAAAAGCTCCAGGGTTTTCTTTGTTTTCATTTCACTAAATTAACATTTCTTTAAATGTTAATTTAATATGCTTTTGACAACAATTCATTCCAGAGCAGCTCACAATGTTTTGACCTCTAAAAAAAACAGGACCAGTAAAACAGAGATAAAAACTCAGACATAGATTAACTGGGGGGATTCTAATTTTCCCAAATCCAGTACTGTGCTGATTCTGACAGTGTGTAAGAAAGACAGCAGGGGGTGCCCATCCTAGTGACACCCATCATTGACACATGCCCCCCCAGCCTACCACTCATCACTTATTATTTTTGCTATTTATGAAATTCAAATTATTGCTATTAATTAAGAACCGGCATTCTTAACATGCTCCCTTGGACAAACAGGACACTCTCTATGCAAGAGGATAAATGGACATAAATCAAACATTAGAAGTCCAAAAACCACTTGCAGAACATTTCAGCCTCCTTGGACAGTATGGGTTTTAAAAGTCATAATCCTTGAACAAGGAAATTACAAAGGAAGACCAGAAAGAAGAGCATCTGAATTGAATTATTGAATTGAATTGAATTTACAAATTCCAATCCATTAGCAGAGTTACGAACAAAGACAATGGCTTCATGGCATACTACATATTAATACAAGAGTCTTCACTACTGCACATATAACAAAAGAAATCTCCTCAGAGAAGGTTTTGAACCCAAGGAAATTGACTTTTGTTGAACAGTATTGCTTTTGCACATCAACACTGACTGCTGTAAAGATCTCAAATATCTGTATCACCTCACACAGCCCTTTGAAAATGAAGGGCAAGGGAAATGGTTTGCATCTTTCTGGATGCTGTTACTTTATACCCATTCCCCCAACTGTGTAAATATGCTTTATATCCTAGGGCCTGGTATCGCTCTGTACTGTATCTGAAGAAGTGGGTCTGTAGCCACAAAAGCCCATACTGAAATAAAAGCCAGTTAGTCTTAAAGGTGCTGCTACATGTGTTTTTTTACCCCTTCCTCCCCCTCCCTTCCTCCTTTTTATGCTGCAAGAGACTTCTGGTATCAGATGTTGGTAGTGGACAGGATGGGAATGAAACTGAATCCAGACAAGACAGAAGTGTTTTGGTTCACTGAAAAGGAATATAGTTTCAACTAGTATTGCATGAAGTTATGTTCCCCTTGAAGATTCAGGTGAAGTTGAGTACAACTCTGTTTGGGTATATCTCAGCATTCAACTCTAAACCTGGATGCCCGGGTTTCAGTGGTGAACAGGAGCATGTTTGCATATTTGAGGCTAGTGTACCAACTGTGCATGTTTCTGGAAGTCTTAGATCTGGCCTTCATTACACCTCATTTGAATTACTGTAACATGCTGAATGTGGCCATGCTTTTCAAAAGCATTCAGCAACTTCATTTGGTCCAGAACCATGAGACCAGACTGTTCCCTGAGGGCCAGTTAGTGGGAGCATGTGAATTCCTCATTGCAACAGTTTCACTCGCAACCAATCTGTTTTTGACCACTCAAAAATACTGGCCATCATCACTTATAAAGTGCTGTAGAATTTTGGACTAGGTTATTTGTAAGACTGTGTTCTCCTTTATGAGTCTGCTTCTTCAGATGCAGTGCTTTTCTTAGTCCTATTGGAGGGACAATTTGGGGGAAGCCAAAGGAGGCCTTTTTGGAGACCAATGTGAAGCCATGAAGCTCTGAGCTAAAGAAACAAAGCTGGCTCCTCCTCCGTTGTCATTCTGCCAGCAAGCAAAGGCCCTTTTATTCCCCAGGCATTTGGCACTGAAGCTGGGGTATAGCTGAAAGGAGAGGTGTTGTTTCTTTGTATTAATGTGTTTTTAACCTCTGTTTTATGGTTTAGTTGTTATTTTTTTTATTTGAATTTCACTGTTGTTAGCAGCTTTGAGTGCCTTTTTTGGCAGAAAGACAGGAGATAAATTTAACAAATAAAATAAACAAAAGAAATAAACATTGCTGTTTATAGATTTTGTTTGGCTTGCTGTTTGGAGCATCTTCACTCCTTTGAATGTCTCTCCAAACAAAAACAGCATCAGAAAGATACAAAGCAAAGTTAGAAGGGGGAAGAGGAGGGGAATGAAGAGAAATTGTTTCTTAGTTTTCCATTTTCCACTCAAGAAAATGCATACCTATGACCAAGAGCTTTCATTAGGAGACAGGACATGCAATTCTGGCTAGGCATTACTATACCCCATCTCCTTCCTCATCTCTGTTAAAACCCACCTGTCTCATGCTGGCCTCTCCTAACATGGCCTTTTGGTGGCCAGTGGAGAGCAGGACCTGGAGAGGAAACATCTGACTATCTCCATATAGTTGGATTGTTGTTTGTTGTTGTGTGCCTGCGAGTCATTTCCAATTTATGGTAACCCTGAGATGAACTTATGGGTTTTTTGGCTGATTCAAACCCTGATCTCCTGAGTTGTAGTCCAATGCTCAGACCGTTACAGTTGGGGATCCTTTAGCAAGGGGGATGTTGAATTCTTCCCTCTCCAGTGACCAAAAAAGACATATGCCAGTATTTCATGTATGATACAAACAGGATGCTTGACTATTTCTTTTTACTCCTTGCAGGAAGAAAAACAGTTTTGAGAAAGGGGAAGTGGTTTTGCTTAGTTTGCTTAGTCCAAGGGGAAAAGATTAAGCATACTGATTGATATTCTCCTGTATATATCAAAAGATCTCAGGGTTGCATAAAATAAAATCAGTCTAAGCAATTTAAAACAACTTGAAACAGTAACTCACATGTGATTGTACATACATACCCACACCCCATTTGTTTGTTCTGTCTCCCAAAAGTGCCTATGTAAGTTGGAAAAATGTCTCTGAGGAGAGAGCAGAAAATGAGCTGTGTTGGGGGGGAGTCATCCTTGACTGACTATTTTTTTAAGGCTTGTGAGGGAGGTGTTCTGTTTGGTTTTGGCCATGTGCTCTCCCTTAGGTGGTCTAAGAGAGAGGGGCTTCTGCTTAACCACTGACTTGCTTGGGGTGGAGCTAGCAGCTACTAGCTCTATATGACTGCTGCCTCAGTCTTTTGAGCTCAGTCTCTGAGAGCCAACTATATCAATAAGAGTTATTGCAGTCTGAAAAGGGTGAAAAAAATTACTGTAGGAAGAAGGATCTGTCATTGTCTGCTGCAATGTATGTCAATGCTTGTCTTCTTGTCAGTAAGCCTCACTGACTACACTTGCAGCAAGTGCAAACTGGTGGCTCTCCTGGAAGAGAAGGACAACGTACTGCAGTTACATGTTGAGACTCTTCAACACATCAGAGAACATGAAGGCTTCCTTGATAAAACAGAAGGGGAATTGATCTTACAGAACCAACAGGAAGAAACTGCCAGTGAAAATGAAGAGGGCTTTAGCACTGAGGGAGTGCCCTGGAGTACAGTCACCTTCAGGAGCAGAACATGCACAAGGGTTCTGGGACGGTGCCAACTAAGTAATTGCTTCCTACATTTTCCTGAGGGTAACGGTGATGAAGAAACACAAGCAAGAAACCAGCAGCAAGAGACACTGGATGCCAGGGAAAGAGTCAACCTAACCACCAACTGCAGCAAGAAGAAAAGAAAGGTGCTGGTGGCAGCGGATTCATTGCTCAGGGATATAGAGGGAACTGTGTGCCAGCCAACCAAGATGAATCAGGAAGTGTGCTGTCTTCCTGGCTTGTGTATCTGGGATGTCACCAACAAATTGACAAAGCTCAACAAAAACACAGAATAGTACCCCTTCCTTCTGATTTACATGAGCACTGACATTGCAAAGAAACTTTTGGTCAGATCACCTTGGAATATAAAGCCCAGGCCAGAAAAGTGAGAAATTTAAAGGCATGGGTGGTATTCTCACCAATTCTACGAGGGAAAGACAGAGGACCAAACAGGGACAGGAAGATACTGCAGATGAACAACTGGCTATGCAGATGGTGTCAACAGAAGAGGTATGGCTTCAGGGACCATTGTGTTCACTTTCTAGATGGATGAATACTGGCTACAGATGGGCTACACCTCACCAAAACTGGGAAGAATGTCTTTGGCAAAAGCAAGGCGAATCTGATCAAGAAAGCTTTAAACTAAATCCTTGGAGGGTTGGAGATGAGAAGCATCTGCCCAAAAGCAATTCTAAACACAAGGATGTGAATTCTAGAAAAGAAGCTGAAGGAGAGAATGGGAGCCTTAGTAAAACTCACAGTAGAACAAAAGATGACAACAAGCAATGCTTTAGATGTCTGTATACCAAGACACAGAGTTTGGGAAACAAACAAAAATCAGCTTGAAGTCCTAGTGCAGGAAAGTAAATATGATTTTATATTTATAACAGAGACTTGGTAGAATGACTGTCAAGTTTGGAATATAACAACTGAGGATATAATTTGAGGATATAAAAGAATAGATGGGGAAGGAAAGGAAGTAGCAGCACATGTCAAAGACAAATTCACTTGTACAGAAATCCATGTAACTGATCAAACTGGACCAATGGAGAGCAGTGGGTAAAAATGAATGGAGAAAGAAATAAAAACAACATTGTTATACTATAGGCCACCAAATCAAGATGAGGTGGTAAATGATGCTTTTCTGAAATAAATCTCAGAAATCTCCAAGAAGCAGGACCTGGTAGTTCTGGGAGGCTTCAATTATCCTGATATCTGCTGGGAGAGTAGCTCTGTTAAGCATAGTTTTTCCAACAAATTCCTTATGTGCCTTGCAGATAATTTCCTCTTTCAAAAGGTGGAGGAAGGAACAGGGGATCAGCAATCCTGGACTTGATGTTAACCAACAAAGAGAAATTGGCCACTGAAATCAAGGCAATTGGTACTTTAGTGGGGAGTGATCATGTAATGCTAGAATTCATGATTGTGGAACAGGCCAAATAACAGTACAGTCAAACACAAACCATGGATTTCAGGAAATCTGATTTTATCAAGCTCAGGGAAATACTGGGCAGAATTTCATGGCTAGAAATGCTAAAGACACTCAACATGGGTGGGATTTCGTGAAGAAGAAACTGCTAAAAACACAATCACAAACAATTCCATGGAAGAAGAAAAATGGGAACCATCTGAAAAAAACAATGTGGCTTCACAGTAAACCCAAGGCAGAAGTGAAAAGGAAAAAAAGAGAATGTGTAATGAATGGAAGGAAGGACAAATCACTGAGGAAGAATACAAATTTGTAGCCCAAGATTGCAGGAAAAGTATAAGGAAAGCTAAAGCTCAAAATGAGCTGAGAGTCATTGGGCAAGTGAAGAGCAGCAAAAACATTGGGGGTTTTTTTCCAAATATGTTTGAAGGAAGAGAGTGACAAAGAAAATGGTGGGGCCACTGCTCAGCAAAGATGGTAAAATACTACTTGATCACAATGAAATGGCAGAACTGTCAATATCTGTTTTGCTTTAATTTTTTTCCCCGGAAAGATAATTGTGTGTTTCCATGAAGCAGCAGAGTAGGGCATTGGACCTGATGGCCCATGGGACCCTTTCCAACTGTAAGAGTCTATGATTCTATGCAATACATTTGGACACTCTGTATCATGTCTAGTCTGGGCCTAATATTTAATGAGATGGTTTTCAGGTTAAAAGTACATAGTGTGTGTGTGTATGTGTGTGTGTGTGTGTATATATATGTTGCTGAATAATCCTGAATAACAGTGAAATTATCACAAACAATTGCTTATTTCCCTCAATAGAGGACTTGTCCTCCAATAAATTTCCACAAGGCAGATTGTTTTCCACCTGTTTCTTCCTTATTGTTAGCCAGCAATTGCATGGAACACCTAAGGGATTTTTTTTAAAAAAAAAAAAAAAGTATAGGCTAGAATCCTAATGTGCAGTTATGAATATGTAAGTACTAGTTATGGAGCTACACAGTGACTGCCAGCCCAACCTTCTAACTCCGCACTTTCTGGACAGAAGCCACTGCGATCAATGGAGGTCTGTTCCCCTGTTGCTCAAGAAGCAACTGACTGATAATCCCATCCCCTCCCATGAGTGATCTCTGTTGTGACAGAAGCAGGGGCCCTGGCTCAAGTCCCCCTTGCACCAGAGATTGCTCGCACAAGGAGAATGGGTGGGAATGTCCGTCAGCTGCTTCCCAAACAATAGGGGAAAGGAACTATATTGATCTCAATGGTTGCTGCCCAGTAAGCGGGGCCTGGGGAACTCTCACAGTCCCTATATGTCCCCTAAACTAGAGAATGTGTTATAAATGTGTAACTCCAGATTATGCATTTGTAACTCTCCAGCAAAATTCTGGCTATAATCTTTATTATTTGTTCTTTAAATTACTGCATATAGTACTTCAAGCTCTTATCTGTCTACCACAGATGTTTAATAATATATTCTAGCAGTTGACAGAGAAATCTCCTAAAGCGTCACTCAGTATTACCTTTTTTTTCTCCCCTTTCTCCCCTTTCAGGAGACTGCAGGTCAGTCTAAGGTTATGTGTAGTAGTGGAAAAATATCTGGCTGGCACATTCCATGGAATGTATTTGCAATGTCTTTGTAAATCTCTGGAAACCTGAAGCCTACAGATTTTATAGAAAGTTAGGAGCTTTTGCCAGCATCTGGAACTGAAGACAGCTCAGTGGAAATATCTCCATTCTGAAAAACCTGTGAAAGTATTATTATTTGATTAGATTCTGTGGCAATATGCTGCCATCTAGTGCACAAGAAAGAGGAAATCAGGAAAGAGAAACAGCAAGGAATCTAGTAAAGGAAACCTTTTTGGCATACAAAGAGCCTCCAACTCTCAAATGGTTACACACAGGCAAGATATATGACACGGCTGGTGATACGGGGACAGGACCCTGCCACAAACCCAAATGCCAACTCTGTCCCCACATCTACTCTGTGAGCAATATTGCAGGGGACAATAACATCACCCGCATCACAGAAGTGCATTTACTAGCTCTTCCTCCAATGTGATACTTGCCATCCTATGCCAGCAATGCCCCTCTACGCTCTACATTGAGTGAATATGACAGTCTCTGTAACATTAGACATAGCAATATCCCAAAATCAGTTGCAGAACATTTTAACCATCCTGCACATACATTGTAGGAATCACAGCTCACAGACCTTGACAGAGAAAATTGTAAAGGAAGACTAGAAAACAAACATCTGAATGGAATTATATTCACAAATTCTAATAAATTAGCAGAGGTATGGCTTCATGGCACACTACATATGTAGTGACTTCATTGCATGCCACATATATTAATACAAGAATCCTCACTACTGCACATATCATAGAGTTGGAAGAGACAACAGGAGGCATCAAGTCCACCCCCTCCCACCATGCAGAAATACACCACCAAAGCACTCCCAATAGATGGCCCACCAGCCTCTGTTTAAAAACCTCCAAAGACAGAAACTCCACCACACTCTGAGGCAGGACATTCCACTGTTAAACTGCTTTTACCATCATTTAACAAAAGGAATCTTCTCAGAGAGTTTTGAACCCAGGGAAACTGACCTTTGGTAAGCAGATGTATTGCTTTCACACATCAACACTATTTGACCATTGTAAAGATCTGAAAGACCTGAATCACCTCACCCAGCTCTTTGAAAATTTAGGGCAATGGACATGGTTTCTGTCTTTCTGGATCCTATTACATTCTATCCCACTCCTACAACTGTATAAATGTGCTTTATATCTGATGCCTTGATATCACTCTATACTGCATCTGAAGAAATGGGTTTATACCCACAAAAGTACTAATATAAGAAACAGTTAATCTTAAAGGTGCTGCCACATTCCCTCTTTTCCCCCATCTTCCTCCTTTCTTAGCTGCAAGAGACTGACACAGCTACTTCTCTGAAAGCAAAGAGTCATGCTAAGGACTATAACAAGTGTTATTTGGTATACCTTTTTGTGGACTGCAGCCCATTCCATCTTTACCTCACTTCCTGATGAAATGAGCTGCAGTCCATGAAAACCTATGCCAAACAAAACTTGTTAGTTTTTAAGGTGCTACAAAACCATAAAACTGTGTTGTTTTTGCTGCAATAGGCTAATACATCTTACCTGCTGGAAATTTAAGAAAGAGGAAAGCAATTATAGTCTTCTATTTTTCACACAGATACACCAGCCTTACAAGCAATGTGAAATCCCTCTAGACTGGCTTGTGCATGTTCAGCTTCCATTTAGAGGAAAGTTCAAACTGGACGTTTTTGATGTCTTTATAATAACTTACGTTACACGTATATGGAATTCCCAGAAACTCCACCCTAGCACACTCAATGTTAAGGGATTATGCAAGTTGTCATCCTAAACTTCTGGAGAGCAAAAGGTTTCTTAATCCTGGTATAAAAATTACAATAGTACAAATCTGCTGTATTCATATTTTGTGACATGTCAGAGGTGGGTAGAAACTTACCCACACAGAAAATGTTGGGCCATCAAAGAGACCAAGGTGCTAACTAAGCTACTCCAGAAAACAAAAAACAGATCCTTACATAACAGCAGCCCTTTATAGGCCCTGCCAGTGAAACATGAAAAATCTAGCGGTATTCAAGCTACAATGTTTATTTCTTTCTGCTATTGCTAACTAGCATAGATTTAAAATTTTTAATGCTTCATGGAGATATTCTCCAAACATTTTCTCCTGTGCTTGCTGTTATAAATTATGCTGGTCAAGATTCCTCGCCCAGCCCCACCCATATATGGGTATATCTTTGCAAGGATCTAGTGGGCTGAAACTGATAGCATTGAGAATTCTGAAAATAAACCTAAAGATTTCAGATAGCCTAGATCCTGATTCAAAAGAGCAAGTAATAACTTTTTCTTCTCCAGCTTAGGTCTCTTGATCTATTTTTTTTTCCTTGTAGGACATTCAGGTTAGTTCTCTCTGTAAGAATAAATTGATGGTTGCATCTCTCTCCCATTTTCAATATCCATCTCTTCTGTGAAGTTGGTGGCTCAGCCACCTAAGGTCAAACTAAAAATCATTTCCTGACATTGTCTTTTTTGTTTAAGTATGAAAAAGTGTTATAGGTGAAAGGGGGTGGATTGGAGCTGTAGCACTTGGGGGGGCATGAAGACCTTCCCCACAAGATTTACCCCAATTAAGAGTGCACCACCACTAAGCTTCATTAGCCACAAACTGGAAAGAAGAATGGAACAGTATATATATGCTTTCTTCTGCTTCATTGCTAATAACAGCTTTTGGATGAGGTAAAAAAGGCCTAAATACCCTTCTGATCTTGGAAGCTAAGTAGGGTCAGCTCTGGTTATTACTTGGATGTGAGACTGCTTATAAATACCAGGTACCGTAGGCTATGTTCCAGAGGAAAGAACTGGCAAAACCTCCTTTGAGTATTCTTTGCCTAAGAAAGCCCTATGAAATTCATGGGGTCCCCATAAGCTGACAGATGACTTGAGGACACATGCATACACACACAAAAATAATAATTGGAGTGGAAAGGGTTAATTCACTGCCCCTAAATACCATGGTTCATCTTGCTCTCAATGCCTTTAAAAAGTCACAGTGGGAGATCTTGCCATGGATAATTCACATCACTTCTAGACTGCGCTCATCCCTTAAAAATATGACCATTTCCGTATAGCGTGGCTGTCCCACACTGGGAACACAGTGGCAGCAGTCCATGGGTTTTACTTTTGCACGACATCATTGCAGTCTCACAGCCAGCGCGTCCCCACACATTGCAATCATGGGATATTCACTTAATGGAAAAAATCTGTTAAGCACCCACAATCGCATGACGTTCCCATCATCCCTGGCCATGCAGAAGAGGCAGAAGCATGATCATGTTCTTCCTTCCCCACTGCAGCATGGAAGAAGGCTGGTTGCAGTGCAGAAGGAAGGAGCGTGTTCCTTGCCCTCCCTTCTTCAGACAGCCAACTGGGTACGGAGGGGAGCGTTGAGAACACACTCCCATCCTGGCAGAGGTGCTGTTGGGATTGTGACAGGACAAAGCAGGAGAGCATCATTGTGTGCAAATGGTGTAAGTCTAAGTATCTACATGAAAATTATTGCATATTTTTCTTCTATTACCTTCTCCTTCCTGCTGTTTTCACTCCCTGTGCACCTACTGAAATGTAGATTTTTCAATCAGCAGTGAAGAATTCCTAGACAAGCATTGTTGAAATACAAAAATACTTCACTGGTTAGAACTGAAAGGGACTGGTGTTGCACACGGCAAGCATCCAGAAATCAGAATATCCTTCTGCCAACCAATGGAAACCCCAGACCAGTCAGCTCAGTTGCTGGAGAGGACTTGGGATGACAGAAATGGGTGAAATATTAGAGAAAGCCTTTGAATAGTTTCTCAGTCACCTGGAAATGAGGTAGCCCAAAGACTCTGAGCTGAATGTGTCACTCAATGCCTTATTCCAAAGTCCATCAATGAGACTCCGGAACTGGGGATGAAATGAGCACACAAGCCCCTTCACCTCTGCAGAAAAAAAAACTGGATCCAGCCAATTCCAAAACTGCTTACAACTGTAATGCGGGAAGCAATGTGATACAACAGTCTTTAGTCTCCAGTACTCTAGGTACAACCTGCAGAAGTCTACAGTACTCTAAATACAATCTGCATTCAGACAGGGAAGATGGGAAGGAGATCTCTGTGTGAATATGAGCGGTGCACCCAAGGAAACTCCTTCAAGCAATCCAGGAAAAAAAATGGGGGATTTTTTTGTCCAGGTGAGCCAATTCTCCACCTCTGGGTAGGTAAAGCAAGCATGTGATTAGCTGGCATCTCCAGAATCTTTGGGAATTCTACCAAGACTATGCAGGTCATTAGGTAGAAGAAGGGCTTCTGCATAGTCAGCACCCCTTTATAGGACAGAAACTGAATCGCAAGCCAAGCTAATATATACTTCTACTTTTCCAACAAACAAAGCTAATATATACTTCCACTTTTCCAAACAATTAAAAAAATTTCTTTCTGAACTAGGCTAGCTGAAGCTTTCAGCGAGGGGGACACCAAGAGGGGTTTGCGTGAAAGAGAACTTATAAGCTTGATTATGGTGTTGATCACAAATTTTCTAGCTGAGCATGTGCCCACAAGCACCCTGTTTCTTAATTTTTAGTATACATCTGCCCATCTGAACTGTTTTTTTGCGCCTGGCTCCTGTTCATGGTCTTGGGGGGGGGTTTTAAGTAGATTGCAGCGGTCTGGACCTTAGCTGACTGCACTTTCAAACCAGTACTTGCCCTCAACTAATTGTACTTAATTGCTGGGGGGAGGAAGAGTGAAGGCAATTTGGACAGCAATAAGGCAATTCGATAGATAAACAAACTAGCTGTGTTTCAGTTCTAGGGTTTTTTTTAAATGGAGTAATGGCTGAAGGCATCAGTGAGTAATTCTTTGGCTGCCTCTGAGCTATCTGTGGTGCCTAGCTTTTAAAACTGCATTTGTTTACGTCTATTATCTTCAGTACTAACATACTTCCATATCTTTATTGCTCAAACAAAGGTTGTCACAATATTTTTAACAAATTACATTTAGCTTTCCAAGGTTAGCTTCTACAAATGAGTCATTTGCAGCCAATGTGGTAACAGTGAGAGGAACTGAAGCCCAAACATAGCATGATATAATATTCTCTTCTTCTATGAACATCCATCTCAGCTTAGGTGCTGTTTGAATATTTCATTAATTGTATGTTTATTCTCCAGATTATTTTTTAGAAAGAATTATTTCAGGTCCACCAGGTCATAAGTGCCACTTCTTATATGAGTCACTTGCTCAAGAGAATAGTTCCCATATAGATGAGATGGTAACGCTAAGCATTATGAGCAGCAGCGATGTCTGCATTGTTCATGCTGTTAGTTCAGGTTGCCAGTTTTCCAGCCGGCATTATAACCCTAACAACAAGAACTGATATTAATAATGAGGGGTCTCCCAGCACACCAAGACCACTTCCACACTACATTGTTACAGTGCTATTATTCCACTTTCAACATCCTGTGGAATTCTGGGGTTTGCAATTCAGGGAGGGGCATTTAGAAGTCTCAGCTAGAGGGCTCTTTGGCCTTGATAAACTGCAAACCCCAGGATTCCACACGATGTTGAAAATGGAATAATAATATTCTAACAGTCTGGTGTGGAAGTGGCCCAAGTCTTATTACATATATCCCACTTGGATCCTCACCATAATCATCACTACAACTGTTTGATATTATTTCAAGTGTGATTGGGAACCTGCCGTTACAGTGGCAGCAACGCTACTGCAGCCACCAATCCCATCCCCTTTGGTAGGCTCACATTAGGCTAGAAGCATTCTTTAGATGGGAGATAAACAACACCAGAAATATGTAATCCTATGTTTTCCACATTGAAATACCCAACATCTCAAACAAGTACAAGAGATGCCAGGCATTACATTCTAGGAAATCAGGACAGTCACTTGCACTACTTAGTAGGTTGAGTACCCCTTGTTTAAAATGGTTGGGATCAGAGGTGTTTTGGATTGTGGATTTTTTCAGAATCTGGAATACCTTTATACTGTTTTTTCAATGTGGGAGCCACTCTTTCATCAGTTCTTCTCCTCTTGCTTTCTTCCTGTAGGAAACATGATGGAATTACAGAGGGTTGCTTGGGACCACACATATGCTGCTTGCAAAATGAGCTGGGGGGGGAAGGTACTAAGCTGACTGAGAGACTTTGCAAGTAGCCCATGCACACAGGGTCCCAAACAAGCCTCCACATTTCCCTCGTGTTCTCTGCAGGAAGAAGACCAGGGTCTGTTTTTCAAAAGTTCTGGATTTTGGAGCATTTCAGATTTCAGATTTTCAGATAAGGGATGGTCAACCTTTATGGAATTTCAAAGATAATTATCTGTAAAATGCTGGGCAAATTATTCACAGTGGGCTGTTAGGCTTTTAAAGTAAATCTTTTGGGATCTAGCTGATTTAATCTAAATCTGCACATGTGCATATTTTGAAATTTTCTTAAACTGTTTAAACTAGTTTTAAATTATCCAATTTTAGTGTGTCCAGTTTTTTAGTATGTTTTTAGTCTGTTTGAATTACTTTTACATTCCAAAATTGTTTTACAGTGTTTATATTGAATTTATTGTACAGTATCCTGAGATCTGTGGATATAGAGTACAATATCTATATTCTAAATAAATAAAATAATTTGTCTCTTTGACACACCTCCCTGCATGAAAAGCTCGAATGGCTGTGCCCTGAACATCAGACTGCTGACAAAATTATAACTATAACCCAATTTTTAAATATATTTATTTGTTTTGGTGAACTTTCCTTAGTCTGTACTTTCCAGATTGTCTGTAGGCCACATGCATTTTGTACTCTGCAATCTGCAAACCTATCATAGGACTTTCTGGGGCTGGGAGCGTGTGACATGTCCAACTGTCACCCAGTAAGTTTCCAGGGCTGAATGGGGAATCAAACCCTGATCTCCAGGGCAGTAGTCCGACACTCCAACCTCTATACCACACTGGATCTTTTTATAAAACACACCTTAGACATATGTCATTCAGTTGGTGGGTGGGAAAATGGATGCATTCCAGATGCCGTTCAAGCAGTGCATACTGTTTTCAAAAAAGAATGCAAAAAGATGATTGTCTGAGGTGGGAATATACCATTTGGCTATAAGTTTTCTCCCATTAAAAAACAAAAAGTCTAAAACAGAACATCAGCAGGATATGAAGGATGTCTTAAAATGAGGACAGCATAGATGTACACATCCCCACACAAACAAGTTGCATTGGGGACTAAATGCTTCCTCTGGTTTGCTTTCCCCTAAAATTGGAAGGCATGCGTGATAATGGGCTCTTCCCATTATCCAGGCAAGGTAGTTGAAGGAGATAGTTTCCTGTCCAAGTAAATAAGGGGTTAATGAGGTGTGAGTTTTAAATTGCATTTATTGAGGGATCAGCATCACAGTAGGACATCAGAGATCAAGAGACAATTGCCTAGTCAGCAAGACCAGATGGGGAACAAGGTGAGAAGCTTCCAGAACAAGAAGTTATAAAAAGGCCTCAAAAGACCATGAGGTGAGGGAGATAAAGGGACATCAAACAGAGACAAAAGACAGTCACAGGCTGGGCAAGATTTATCTAGACTTCTGGGTCCTCTTACATACACTGTTCCAGCATCTGTGTATAGTAATGTCAGTAGAATAGAAATGTTTTAGCTACCGTAGTTATGTTAGGGACTTAGGTTCTTTTAAACCTCTGCCTGAAATGACCTAGCTGTGTCTGTAACTTTGGCCCTTTCCGCACCAGGTAATTAGAAAGGGGCAGTGCGTCCTCTCACGGAGGTCGTCTGCACCTTGGAGCGGACTAGGAGTGGGCTACTTACCGGAGATTCGCACCTCAGTCCACTTCAAAATGACCCCAAGTGGTCCTCCAGAGTGTTTTTGAAAGACTGGAAAAAACAGGTCTTTACTCCTGGAATGCGCCATTGCGTTCCTGCCTCCTTGTGCAGATTCGCAGGCTCGCAACAATGCGAGCCTGTAATCTGCGGAGGGCAGGCTTTAGGCGTGGTGAGCGTCAGAGGTTGGTCGGGACCCACGACCAACCAGAAGCCGCCATTTGGAAGCCGGAGCCGCCATTTTGGAAGCTGGAAGCTGCCATTTTGGAAGCTAGAGCAGTGCGGATCTACAGACCTCGCACTGCTCCAATTCGCCCTGGACCAAGGAGGAGGCCTGCGGAAGGGCTTCAGGGACAGTCCACGTTGCTTTGGACCCCAGAAGAAGTGGTAGGTAATGGCACGGAGCGATTCCCTCACCTTGTGCGGAAAGGGCCTTTGTAACTGCTAAGTAACACTTGAAGGGAGATGCCTTCATGAACAGGATATCTTTTGTCATTGTGTTTCCCGACTGAATAAAAACCTTTCCTTCTAAAGACCTCCTCTGTCCATTCTCTCTCTCCACATGCCTTGCCAGGGTTTGCGCAGCAAGAGATTCTTTCCACAGTAGCTTCCTACTAATAGAGATTAAAAATCAATAGGTGATGGGAGCTAGATGACCTCCAGGGGCAAGGGTCCCATTTCCTACCAGAGAGCAGGAGACAACATCAAGTAAGAGAACGCTTCCCCTCACAGCATGGTTGCCCCATATTTCCTGCATTCATACTGAGGCCTTTGACAAAACACACTTTCCCAACCATTCCCTCACAGCAGCTGCAATATCCCATATGTTCAAGAGATCTATTCCAACTGGTTCTGACAGTTCACATGGCCATTTATTGTCCCCATGCCATTTTCATCATTCTTTTAATCCACCTTCAAAACCTGGAAAACCAAAAATTCCCATATCCCCATCTCTGTTCCTATACAGCTGCACAGTTCCTTCACAAGCACTTTGTTTCCCCTTTGAGCAATGACTTAATATGGCCATTCATAATCAAAGTCATTTTTCCTTTTTGGTCGCTGGAATTCAGGCTATGGATTCCTATCGTTGGGCATGATTTATTGCGTTTTCAACAAAGTACTAGTCCCAGGTGCAATTTTTCTACTCAAGCATGGGGGTGGGGGAACTAACTATTCCTTCTACTATTTTAATGCCAAGCCACAACCAATAACAATTCAAAAATGATGTTGACAGGGCCTTGGCCATTCAGTTTCTACCCTAAACTAATTAATAAAGTATAAAATATATTTGTCATTTATTCCTTCCAATAAAATCATTTGTACAAAGAAACCATAAGCAGATAAAGGAAAAGGGATCCTGTAACAAAGGCACTTTCAGACAATTCTACCTGATCCAAGAGAACAACTCAACTGGTAAAGGAATTTATTAAAAGTAGAATAATAGAGCAATAAGATGGAACATCTAAAATAGCTACAAAGGAGGAGGGAAGAGAACATAATGAAGGATGACATTTTAGTTTCTCTGTGAACAATCCAGATTACAGAGCAAACATATGGAACTTGTGCCACTCACGATATTCTTTGAGTCCAAATCCCATGAGAATGATGGGAGTTGTAAAAGCCCCACATTCTCCAACCAGGGACAGAGGTTATGACTATGACTCAACAATATGATGCTCTTCCAAAAACAAGATTTTTAAAAACCCTGAAAAACTTACTCAGGTTACATTGTTTAGTTACATATCTGGTTTCAAAGAGAATGTTCCCTTCAGGCATTGTTCATTAAATGTCAGGTTGGCTAGAGCAAGGAGCTTGTTTTGTTGCAGTTGATGAGGGTTCCACAACAAACTAAAAAGGAGGTATTCAGAAAAAAGTCAGCAAATTGACCTAATACTTGATGTTCCTCATGACTAAGGATGTTTCGGGAGCTGTCGGGGGAATCCAGATTCTAGAGGAAAAATGTCTGATCTACAGCCTTCGGATGTAATCTGCTCTAATATTCTCATTCCTTTTAAATTGTAGAAGATGGTTGGAGGTAAATCTTTACTTTAAAAAAGAAAGGGGGGCCGCCAGGATACAGAAAAAATATTACTGTCCTGCCAGTACATGGGGCAGCTTTTTCATATAATTGTCCAATCTTAGTGTCATATCATTATTTTTAAAGCTGATGCGAACACTGAACATCCAGTTCCTAGCCAGACGAGGCAAGGGAGAACACAGTAGTCTTCTCTCAGTCTTTTTTCCAACTTTAAAGGAGATTGATTTATGATAGCTGCCACCCTTCTCTTCTTTCCTTTCATCATCAGGCAAAGGAGAACCACATTGGGATTATCTAGTTTTTCCATTAGCTAGAGCTTCCTTTAGTTGAGGATTAACTAGATACATGACTCCTCAGCTAAAGCACAGGGCCAGGCAAAGGAATCTTAAACTTTATCCATTACTCATATAAGCAAAAGTTATCGATACAGACTTGGAAGAAATTACAGGCGTAAAATGGGTGTCATATATCTTCAGGTTTGCCATCCAGAGGGTTTAGCTTGTGCAAGCTTAAGCATTTGCCAGCAGGTCACAAGAGACAGACAAATTTAAAGTAGTTTTTTTTTTTAATTCCCTTATAATACTTACTAGCTATTTTAATGGGTGTCCCTGGCCAAAACTATGGCCTCGAGTCCCTGATAGAATTGCCAGATATAATGGATGTGCAGAAGAAGGAATTTCAGTTATGTGTTGCTTTTCACACAATCAGTTAACAAGCAACACCTACTGAAATTCCTTCTCCTACACAACCATTTAAGCCAGTGGTTCTCAACCTGTGGGTCTCCAGATGTTTGTGGACTTCAGCTCCCAGAAGCCCCAGCCACTATGGTCAATGCTCAGGGCTTCTGGGAGCTGAAGTTCAAAAACATCTGGGGACCCACAGGTTGAGAACCACTGATTTAAGCTATTAAGAACTCTCTCCAATTATTAAATTTGGTAACCCTAGACTCATCTGCCTCCCCACTTTCTTCTCATCCTCTGAAACAAAGAACTTTCACTGTCTGGCAGGCTGCCAGATTAATGTTCCTTCCATGCTTCCGATTGGCTAATTCCCCTTAGCCACTGATCCTATCCCCACTGATTCTCCATCTCTTGATGTTTACCCTTTCCTGAATCTGCCCACTTGCTTTTACATGGGGTGTGTGCGTGTGTGCGTGTGTGTAAGAGCAAATAAGGTGTGATGCAAGGTCAGATCTAGATCTAGAAATGTGAGTTGACATTGTCACAGGTTTTATCTCACCTATTTCCTTAAAGGAGAATTTAGGTGGTGAACAGTCACTGGCATGTGTAAAAACCTAAACAGTAATAATTTTATAAAACTTGAAATTAAGCCGTAAAACCTAAAAACACATTTAGGGATTATTAAATCGTTTAACCAAATATCTTCTTAAAAGCCATGTTCTCTCTATCTCTCTCCCCCCCATATATATATATGTGTGTATGTGTGTGTATAGTTTTAAAAATTATAGCTCTTGGGTCTGACTAGTCTGAGACCACTGCTGTCAGCTCAGGAAGGGGACTGTTTAGCAGTGAGGTGAAGAAGACACCAGTAGAATCCCCCATTTGCTCCAGCTGCTTGACACAAGAGACAAATTCTCCAGGGCGGCACTCAGACAGACTGGAAACATGGAGAGAGGGAGATGATATTCCTGTATCCGACTATCACTTCACTTTCCTACCTCTCCAGCCTGTCCTGACACTGAACTGGATACCCAGGAACCCATATTTTCATTTGGATAAGTCTTATTTTCATTTGGATTAGAAAATACCAAGCGAGGGAAAAGAAGTAGGAAGTAATGGCTTTCCTTTTGAGCTTACAGAAATTACTTTTTGAACTCCAACTGGTTGAAGGAAAGCAACTTTCCCAAGCTCTTTCCTAGCAATTCTATTTGTGTCTCAGTTACGCATATCATGCTGGCTTTCTAATCCACAAGTTGAATGATGGAGATTTTATAATAAACCAACCTGCCATTGAACAGCAGCAGCAGGCCACAGTTCATCTAGCTGAGGGAACATTCATAAGGACCTAAGTCCTTTGCTGTGTTCCAACTGGAGTAGACCCATAAACAGGTAGGATTCAAGCCAATATTTATAACAATTCTTCCCCTTCACTGGTATGTCTCTTCCTCCTGTGCACAACTACCCTTATCTATGGGGCCCTCGGCTCTCAAGGGTTGGTTATATGCATCATCTCCTAGGAATATGATCTTTTTTAAAAAAAACTCTACAGCAAGGATGTGAGATGCATGTGGCCCTCTAGATGTTGCTGGGTTGCAGCTCTCATTATCCCTCACCACTGGTAATGCTGGTTAAGGTTTACTGTCGTTACCCTAAAAGGTGGAGGATGTTGGAGTCCACCAACAATGTCAGTGACTCCTTAGACTGTTGGGGAAATATAGCTCAAATGAGGCCAGTGATAAGAGGGTAATGACAGGATCTTTTCACCTGTGTATACCAGGAATAAGTGCAGAGACGACTCCAGTTAAAGGTTAAACAGAACATTTTATTGGGAATTAAAAAGCATACAGGAAATCAGACAGTCTCAAGAACCATACAAAGCTATCTGAAAGTGAGGCAAGAAAGGTTGGATAGAGAGACATTGGTTGGAAAGGAGCCCTGGTGGCACAGTGGTTAAATGCCAGTACTGCAACCACAAGGTTGTGAGTTCGATCCTGCCAGGCTCCAAGGTTGACTCAACCTTCCATCCTTTCGCAGGTCGGTAAAATGAGTACCCAGCTTGTTGGGGGCAATTAGCTAAAAATACATTGTAAACCGCTCAGATAACACTTAGTTGATAGGCGGTATAGAAATAAATGCTATTGCTATTATAATTACCAGTCCTGAAGCAGAAGGTTGAAGTGGAGTAGCTCAGACAGCTGTTTGAGGATAGCACAGAGGAAAGGGAGTCTGAGATACCATGTGCAATGTAATATGCACAGTGTACTACAATTTACTGGGGCTGGAACTGGGGTTTTATACCCTATTTCCTACTCTGAAAGAGGCTGCATGGAAAAGGGATTTCCCATGGGTTTGACAAAGGAGTCCAGAATAGGCTGATTGTCATAAGTTTAGATGACAAAACATTGATGAGAATCATGACAATCTCTTAATGTCTGGTGAGGAAGGAGGTCTAGGGAGGTTTTCCATAGGGCAAGATCACAGTATGGTCCTTGACAGTATGCTTCACCTGGACCATTTTGCCTTCTATTGTATTTGGGTGGGCATGTAGCCTGAGGTTTTGAAAGGATGATCACAAATCCATTAGCATCAGGTCTTCCCACCTAATACTCTCTGAACTTATGACCTAATCATATCTAAGCTTATCCTGACCAGGCAACATGCTTGCAGCCAGCACTCTTTCAAACATGTGTTTCAGCCATAAAATATGTCCAGTTATGAAAATAGCAAATCCCACAGAGTGGATGTATATGGTATGGTAACAATCTGCAGATATAGGTATGAAAACACAAGAGCCAAGTAAATGTGCCACAGAACCACCATTTATCATCAGTCAGCAATCAGACCCCAATGATAAAATATGGCACAGCCATCTGCCGTCAAAGGAAAGCTTCTAAATGTTTTTTTTTTTTTCAGAAGGAAAGCCTTCTTACTCCTGTTCCCTCACTTGGGATCCTCTAACCCAAATGAAAATAAGACTTAGGCCATTTCCACGCAGGTTTTTTAAAACAGTGCAGTCCATCCTCCAAGGAGGAGGTCTGCACCTGGGAGCGGACTGGGTCAGACCTACTTAATGTAGATCCGCACCTCAGCCCACTCCGGAATGACCTCAAGTGGTAGTCCAGTGTGCTTTTGAAAGACCGCTAAAAACAGGTCTTTCAAAAGCACGAAGCGTGCCACTGCGAGCCTGCTCCCTTATGCAGATTCGCAGGCTCGCCCCAATGCAAGCCTGCGATCTGCTGGGGGTGGGCTTTAGACTGGCAAGCTTCAGCGGTTGGTCGAGACCCTTATGACCCTTGACCAACCAGAAGCCGCCATTTGGGATGCTGGAGCAATGCGTATCAATGAGCATGCGCTGTTCCAGAGTGGCGTGGACTGGACCGGGGAGCCGAAAAGTCCAGTAAGTAGCGGCACAGGGCGATTCCCTCGCCCCGTGAAGAAATGGCCAATGTCTTCTGCTTCCTGTTAACCAGCCCTGGCATCAAGTTGGTCAAGGCTTTAAAGGATTTCTGACAAGAGCTGATTTTTAAGAGAGATGAAGGCAAAAGAACATACTTACACATCTCTCAGTGATCAGGCTCATTACTGAGTGAGGATAGCAATAGCAATAGCAATAGCATTTATTTCTATACCGCCTATCAACTAAGTGTTATCTAAGTGGTTTACAATGTATTTTTAGCTAATTGCCCCCAACAAGCTGGGTACTCATTTTACCCACCTGTGAAAGGATGGAAGGTTGAGTCAACCTTGGAGCCTGGCAGGATCGAACTCACAACCTTGTGGTTGCAGTACTGGCATTTAACCACTGTGCCACCAGGGCTCTTGGTGTTAGTCTCATATCTCTTCTCTCAAGAATAGGATGGCGGAGCAGTGTAAATCACCTCATATGAATCAGCATTTTAAACAATCCTTGGCCCACAAGGGTGGTTTCAGTTTTGGTTGGGGGTCTTGTACCTGCAATTTGCATTGCAAAACCAAAGTTCCCTTTGAAATAAACGGGTCTCCTTTTGCAATGCAATTTAAAGGTATGTAGTTCATGTTAGAGTGGGTCTGCATAGAGATTTGAGACAGAGTTGGCATATTCAGCTTTCTCAAATCTGAGCAGATAATTTATATAATTATTTTAATTATTGATGGAAATATGCTTTCATATTTTGCCCATATCTCAGCTTCTACAAGGGCTGAAGACCTTGGCTGGCATCTTTTTTAGAGAGTGATGATGTCATGAGCTAGATCTACAACCTTGTAACCATTTCATATTCATATCTCCAATCATGGAACCACAGTCATGACCACAAATACCCCAAAACTCACCTTAAAAGCCAGTCCACAATCCCAAGCAACTGAATTCTGTGGTGCTAGCAAGTGATGTGCTGCAGGATGCTGTGACCATCCACTTCTCACCAGCAAGCAATGGTGTAAAGAGCAAAACCAGGGACTCTGATGGATTCTGTGACAATTCTTTGTTGCACCATCACTCACTGATAGGAGGAGGAAGGTCACATCATCCCACGGTGCCACACTTGCCACCATCACAGAACTCCATCGCTTGCGATGGCTGACCAGCTTTTAAAGTAGGTTTCAAGAGTTGGATCAGGTGATGGAATGTAGCTACTATATTATAGCTATACCTCTGATGCAGGATTCCAGACAAAAGCTATACATCCAGACCAAATGATAGGCTAAAAGGGCACAGATGGCATGCCTAGAATCTAGGGCCCTTTCCACACACGGTGAGGGAAACGCTCCCTGCAGCTACTCACCAGCTTTTTGGTGGGTCCGTTTGGGTCTGTCCTAATGAGGAGCAGTGTGAGCTCATCGCTCCGCACTGCTCCAGCATCCAAAATGGTGGCTTCCGGTTGGTGGAGGCTCCCCACCAACCACTGAAGCTCGCCAGCCTAAAGCCTGCCCCCGGCAGATCTGCAGGCTCGCACTGGTGCATGCCTGCAAATCTGTACCGGAGCGCAGGAATGGAGTGGCACGGAGCTCCGTGCTTTTGAAAAACCTGTAAAAACAGATTTTTAAAAAGCACGCTGCATGACCACTTCGGGTCGCTCCGGAGCAGACTGAGGTGCAGAACTTCAACAGGTAGTCCGACCCAGTCCACTCCCAAGGTGCGGACAACCTCCAGCAGAGGTCGCACCGCGCCGTTCTACTTACGCCGTGCGGAAATGACCGAGGTAAGAACTAGCTATCCAGGTAGTATGACCACCAAAGATCTGGGGGTTGCAGCCTACTTAATCCTGCACTCTATGCACTCTAAGTTTCTAGTTGGAATACAAAGTTCATATTTTTTTTAAGAGCCTTCACTTGGGGACAGAACTATAGGATCAATAGGGCAAGTAGTTTGGTGCTAAGTTCCACTGATCAATAGAGTGACTCAGAATCAAACTATGATATGTTTAGCGGTATTTTGCCAATATGATCTCCCCCAAATATTTCTCATACCCTTTCTTGTATTCAATGTGCTTTGTTTTGAAATTGGTCATTCGGAGGAAAGCATGGCTTCATTTATAAGTCTGATTCCTGAGGCCAGTACCTCAGAGGAAATCCCATTGCGGGAGGCAAAGAACAATAGGAAATGTACATCTAGAGCCTACTAAAGCTTATGCTAGCAATTTCTATGTCACAGTTAGGGACTGTTATAGTGCTATTATTTCACTTTCAATTCTGGTGTTTGTAGTTTACTGAGGCCCAAGAGCTCTCTGGCTGAGAATTCTTAATGCCCCTTACTAACCTGCAAACCCCAGGATTCCACAGGATGTTGAAAGTGGGATAATAACACCATAACAGTGTAGTGAGGAAAGACCTTTAGTCTCAAAGCTGCTGCAAGATTCCTTCTTATCTTTTTATGCTGAAACATAGCATAAAAACAACAGCCATGTCTTTGAACACTACCCTAATGGCTTATTTGACTCTGACATTCTAGTTCTATTGATGAAGATGTTGGTCTGACTGGGACTTATCCCAAATAAGAGCAGACAGGACAAAAACTTAGTTTTCACTAATGAATTAATTAAAGTTTTAAGCTCTGGAAAGCAAAATATAAAAACAGTGTTATGTAGAGTCATATCTGAAAGAGAGAGAGGCTGTATCCTCACGGGGGGGGCCGAAACGGGGCCGCGCACGCAGGGGCAGAGCTTACCCGCGAGCGGGTTGTTCCGTCCCTCCGAAGAGCATGGATCCGCCGTTCCAAACGCTGCCGAATTTCGGCAGCGCCCGGCAGCACCCAAAATGGCGGCCAGCGGCTTCCGGCAGCGCTCCGCCAATTAGGACAGCGCGCCAGCCGGAAGCCCGCCCCCGGGCAGATCTGCAGGGACGTGCTACCGCGTCTCTGCAGTTCTTGACCGGGGGCTGCTACAGGGCAGCGCGGGTAAGTTTTATAAAAACCACTTTTGAAGGTGGTTTTTATAAAACTCACAGCGCCACCCCCGGGACTGCGCTAGAGCAGTTTGAGGTCTAGAACCTCACTTTTTTTAACTGCTCTAGCGCAGACCCCGGTGAAGAAGACCTCCTGGAGAGGTCGCTCTAGCGTGGGCAATATGCCCGTGTGGAAATGGCCAGAGAGAGAGAGAGAGAGTGAACTGTTGTTGATTATGGCCTCATTATCTTTATATCTTTGTTCAAAAGGTCTCATGTTGGAAACATTACCTTTTTGTAACCATGGTGGCTGGGGAGTTCTGAGAGTTTCAATCTCTGAATGAATACCAGTTGCCTTTATTATTTAAAGGTGCCTGCAAATAAGGTATGCCAGTTTACTGACAAACTGAAGGGAAATGGGCAAATAAGCTTTGCTTTTCTGACAGCTCCAACCCTTTCTCTTGTACAAACACCTTGCAAACTGATAATGATCCTCCTCTGCTGGAAAGCTCTGCTGCCCGTCAGGCCACCCGCTATACTAGGCATTTCATTAGCAGTGGAATTGTCGGCTATGAAATGTCGCTGTGGCCTGCCGAATAGGAAGCCTGATGCATTGGAAGACATATTGTCTGCAGTGCTTGGCTCCAGAGCTTAACAAGAGCAGAGCTTCCTAATTATTTCTGCAGATACTTTGGGCATTGCCAAAAGCCTGATTAAAAACTGACTTGAGAGGGTGCAGGCAGGTTGGGTTGAGATGCTCTTTTGGCTCTGTTTTCTTTTTTGTCACACTGTAAACTTGGATTTCTTTTTGTTTGCTTGTTTTAGATCTCCTCTCCAAAGGCACTTGAGCTCCAAGAGCAAAACATATTATATTGTTATGTTAAAGATTTGCAGATCAGGTGCTTCTGATGGCTGTCAGGACAGTTTATGTAAAGCAGATTAGCAACTTGTCAAAACAGTTTTCAGTTGTTCTTTTTGCCACCCATATTTTGCAGTGGTCCAAGTTAAAGAAGCAGGTGTTTCTTGCCCTTCTAAACACTGCAGTCCTGAGCAGACTTATCAGGAAATTTCATGCTCAAGCACACGTAGACACAAATGTCATACATGGGAAGCGAGCTATTCTTCTGTTGTAGATCAGATTCCTTTGAGAAAAGCTTGGAAATGTTGCCTAGTTGGAGTACAGTTTCTAGAATCCTTCAGCCAGAATGGCCACAGCTGTGCCAGCTAGGTGGTTTTGGGACAGTGGTTCTCAACCTGTGGGTCCCCAGATGTTTTTGGACTTCAGCTCCCAGAAGCCCTGAGCATTGACCATAGTGGCTGGGGCTTCTGGGAGATGAAGTCCAAAAACATCTGGGGACCCACAGGTTGAGAGCCACTGTTCTGGGAACAGTAGTCTAAACATAAAACAAAACAAGTTCTACAAACCATGCCCTTGGGAATAACCAATTGTGGAATAGCATATACCAGCAATAAGCTGCACCAAACCACAAAGGGATGGACTACCTCTTCTCTCTCTCTCTGCCTGCCACACCCTTTTCCCCATTAATGCTGGCAAGAGGGCAATGGAACAGCTACCCCCTTGCAGGAACCATAATCTCAAAATTTCCAGCTTTCCTTTTTCAACAAAGTCTCTAGCCCTTGCAGAAGATGAGATTCAAGGCAAAATATGTCACCACTGTTTTGCCACTTGTTTTGTAAGCAACCACTTTGCTCCTGCTTCAGTGTTTTACCAAATGAATGAAAACATAGCCATGACCCATCATCTGGAGAAGATATTTTCTCTTCCATTTTAAGTTCCTCCCACTTTTGGGGGAGGGGGTTTCCTGGTAGAAAAGCCTTGCTTGTTATAGTTATGTGCCATCAAGACACCCTTGACTTATGGCAAATGAGAGCCCCTACCCTCAAGAGATCTTGTTATTAACAGCAAACCTGATCATTGCTACTTAGTAAAAAAGAACATTGCATATTTTTACTGTTGCAATGATTGGGCAGTAGTGTGTCTATTATGAAGAAAAAGTAGCAGCAGAGAAATGTCAGACGATAGATAGATAGATAGATAGATAGATAGATAGATAGATAGATAGATAGATAGATATTCTGAAATACCATTTTTTAACTCCACAGTGCCCCTCCTACCTGTAGCAAAATAGTTATAACAATTCTATGTTACTTTAGAGGGATTACATAGCCTACAGTCTCTCAGTCACAGTCTTCCGTCTTCTAAAATGATGGACTTTAACTTCATTCATTAGTGGGAGAACGGTAATGTTTACAGACTTGGGGAAACACTCAATTTGGGAAACTATTTGAGGCAAGGTGCTTAGATAATCCTTTGGTCTGGTAAATGTTGTTCTTGTGAACTTTTTTATTCAGTGAAGGTGACTAAAATGTGGGGGAAGTCTTCAGCCTTTCTTAATGTGTTGAGGACATAAAACTAACTTCTTCTACAGAGTGGAATAAATCAGTATCTTCATATTCACAATTTATTAATTGAGAGGAAAGAGTCTAGTTTTCAGTTGCATAACAGAATGAATTTCATGCGTTTATTTTGTGTCAACAATCCTGGCAGAAATTACTGGGAAAATCTGCAAGTACCAGCTACAAATATACAAAATTCCCTTTCGTTCTCAGCATGTTTAAACCCATCTTTCTTTTCAGCGAAAATAGCTTCCTGAGTGAAATAAAGAACTTTGAGTGTGTGTTCCTGCGTGGTAGAGGGTTGGACTCAATGGCCATTGTGGTCTGTTCCAAATCTGTGATTCTCTGATATGATTGTATGAACTTCTTATCCATTTGAGACTTCTCTTTCTAGGCTTTAAACAAGACAGGGAAGTACATCCACTCCAACAGGCAAAAGTGCCTTTTGCTTGGTTAAGATGGTGAAACTTTCTTGAGAATTTTCAGCTGCTGTCATGCCTTTGGTTACAGCTTCAGGGAAAGGTATCATTACTCAGCATAAAAGGTTTGGCACAGCATTCTCATAATTCTGCCCAGAAAGAAGGATGAAATGTACTTCATCTGTTACATCCCAACCAAATAATGTGAACTAAAATCTTCATGATAACTGGAGCTAAAGAGCTGGAAGACAACCTCCCAGCATTTAAACTCATGCCCTGAAAAATCATTAATTCTACTATATTTTCATGTTTACCTTTTTCTTTTACTTATCGTGTATATTTGAAAATATATCTATATATCTATATTACTGATGCTAAACTATCTGAGTAAATATAATAAGAAAAGGGTGATAATCTGAGGCAGTAAAACCTTCATAAGTTAACAACAACCATGATCTGGGGAGTGGGAAGTTTACTTCAAAGTGTTTGATGTTTAGGTACTTTTTAACAGATAGATTTTGCAGAGTGATTTTTTTATGTTTGTTTTCTGCTAATATCTGAATGTTCAATAATTCATTATTATTATTCTTTTTTTCTATACTGTTTTATATTGTATCATATGTGTCTTTCTCTTTTGTAGTTTTAATAAAAATTATTCATAAAAAAGGAAAAATCATTAGTTATGATTATTGAAGGCCAGAAACAGTAAATAAATAGGGTAGGAGTGAACAGACAATACTCCAGCAGATGCAAATATTGCAGCTGGGACAATTTGGAATGAAGCCCCAAGGATCAGTGTCAGTAGAAGGAGCAGGAGAATGAAGCATGCACTTGAAAATACAAAACAGAAAAGACATGCTTTGTGCTTTTCACAGAATTAATCCCAGCTGTGTAGCCCAGAAAACCAAGACTGGATCATATTTGTGGATGGATTTTGAAGCAAAACAAATGTCAGAAGATTGTTTGTTCTTAATTTTGGTTGGATGAGAAGATCCTAGTGTCATATTTCAAATTTATTAGCTGCCAGGCCCTCTTACTCTCTCTTTTTAGTCCTTCATATAATATTTGCCCCTCCAGAAATTAGTGTGTACTTTCTTTGTCTAATACCATAGGAATATATGAACCTCTACCAAATATGAGATTACAGATATATATTCAAGGGGTTGACAGATGGTGGGAAATATAAGTGACAAACTGAGGTGGGGAAGGTTTATTCGCTGAAAGAATGGGTGAAGGGGTTCACGGGATTGAGCAGGTCAGTTGCGCCCCTTGTTGTTAATGTCCCCAGAAGCCCTACTGTCTTCCTCCATAAACATCAGCTGCCGTACCCTCACCTTTTCACATTCACTATGTATTAGAATAGGTATGTGCATGTCAACATATAGGCAAAAAGCCCTCTCCCTCCATATGACTGAGTCAGGCTGCCTTCTCACATGAAGGACTGCGTATGTTTATGTATACAGCTCCTTCCAAAATGTTCTGGGTGAGCAAAGGGCTATGCTTTTAGGTGCCAGCAACAGGAGTGAAGCTAACCCACAGACCACTACAGCCCCCCGACCCTGCCTTTATGCCTTCTTTGGACATGTGTAGAAAAAGGTCATGTGACTTCTGCTCATGTGATTCACGATTGGCATGCTGCAATACCCACAAGGGTCTGTGACTTGCCCCACCCTGTCTCCTGTCAACAAATATGTTTGGGTACGTGAAGAAGCCAGGCGGGAATTTGGAAAAGCCAAACAGATCTCACACAATCTTGTGAGGTTAGTGGTGTGGCTTGTCACCTACACAGAAACTGGAGCAGAAGATATAAGTTGTATTAGCCATCGCTTCAAATAAAGTTTGTTCTGACAGGGGACATTAATTAGGCCCTTGGATATGAGTACAGCTGGAGAATCCTATCCATGCAGAGTACCTTCCACCATGCAATGGCATGTTCTCTGTGCCTGATTATCCAAGAAGGAACCCTTGCTGAGTTCAGTGACAATTCTTTCCAAATGTAGGGGCTGTAGGGATTCAACCTAAGACCATTTCATGGAATTTCTTTTTTTAAAACAACAACAACAACAACCATTTAGTTGGGCCTTAGTAGCTCTGAAAAAATGCCTTCTGATCTCAATTTGTGGCATATCTCTATTAATAACCACATTTATATAAAATACACTGTATAATGCAAGTCACTAGTTTCACTGCAAAAAGCTACTAGAGTTCATTGGGTTATCTCCTCCCACATTGCAATCTTACATTGCAACCAATTATAGAAAAGACAGAGCTTTTTTCAAAATAGGAAGTCTGAAGAACAGTTGAAAATTAAAAGAATCATGAAAACTCTGTTGTATGCATCAAAAGTTGCTTGCCACTAATTTGTATTGTTCACCAATTCATGGTTTCAGTGTGAATGGAAAGCACTGTTGATTGAAAAGTGGAGTAATAGAATAAAAGTTGAGCCTTGTGTTCATTCCCAATATATCCTTCATTTTAATCCTGGGTTGAAAAGCATGTGGCCCTCCATATGTTGCTGGATTGTAGCTCCTATACCCACTGCACCCAATAATGAGGAGATATAATATCTAGGTTGAGGGAAGTAATATTCTGCTTTGGTCAGACTTCACTTGGAGTTCTGAATACCGTGTCCAGCTCTGAGCACCACAATTCAAGAAGCATACTGACAAGCTGGAATGTGTCCAGAGGAGGGTGATCAAGATGATCAAAGGTCGGAAAACCAAGCCTTACAAGGAACAACTTAGGGGTCTAGGTATGCTTAGCCTGAAAAAGAGAAGATTAAAAGGTAACACGATAGCCATGTTTAAATATTTGAAAGGATATCATATGAAAGATGGGGAAAGCTTGTCCGGAGACTAGGATATGGAGCAATGGATTCAAACTACGGAAAAAGGGATTCCAGCTAAACATTAGGGAGAACTTCCTGATGGTAAGCACAGTTTGATAGTGGAATACACTGCCTCAGAATATTATGCAGTCTCCTTCTCTGGAGGCTTTTAAACATAGACTGGTTGGCCATCTGTCAGGAGTGCTTTGATTGTATATTCCTGTGTGGCTGGAGGTTGGACTGGATGGCCCTTGTAGTCTCTTCCAGTTCAATGATTCTATGATTCTGTACTATCCAATATCATCTGTTATCTGCTCCATTCAGATACACCTGCCTGCCTGCCTTATTCAGGCATGAGCCCTCCTGTTCTCCAAAGCAGCATCTTCTCCACACTTACATAAAGACACACAAACAGAAATCTTCTGATCACTCTTTGAAAGCTTTCTTGTATGACATTTCTAACCGTTCTGCATATAGTAAGGCATGGACATAATCAGAGACTGAGAATGGGTATGTAAGCCTGCGTGGCATAGCATTTAAGATAGTGGAATAGGACTTTGGAAACCCAGGCTTAAATCCCTGTCAACAAGAACGGCCTGGGTGACTTTAGGCCAGTGATTCCCTTTCAGACTAGCCTACCACTCATAGATGCAACAAGTATAAAAAAAGGCATGAAAATAGGGACATAAGATCTTTGAAGGAAAGGTGGGATGGAAGTGTACTATACACTCCCTTTAATGTGGGTCTACAGTAAAGGTCAGAGAAAATAGGGAGCAATGATGGCCTGAATCCTATTATTAGTCCCAGCTACAGAACACATATTGAACCAATGGAATTTGCTTAAACTCTTAGGACAAGGCCGGGAATAAGGTTGCCATACACAGAACTGGAGAGGACTCCTGTACCTTTAATGATTGTATAGAAGAGGGAATGTCACCTGCTGAAATTCTCTCTTCTATGCACACATTAAAGGTATAGGCAACCCTAGATGAGAATCACGTGGTCCACAAATGTATGCAGCCCCTTTGGCAGGCCTAGTGTGATTCTTGAGACTCCTCTAACCACCCCAAAAGCCCCACAAATTTGAGTCAAAAAAAGGGGGGTTGCAACTTAAAAAAAAACACTGATTCAGGCCAGATTTCACTAAATAATGCAGTTTCAGATATTCCTTCTACCCCCAAAACATCCAGAAGTGATGCAGCATCACTTCCACAGTCTGCCAAAATGGAAGCTATGGTAATACAGTGCAGAAATGCAGATTACAAAGGAGATCAAACTGGAGCTCTGGAGTCTTCCTATACCTAATTTATCCATGTTACAGTTGATAACAATGCATTTTCTGTAGTTGAGATCTACATCAGGATTCAGACTGACTTTATCATACCTGCTTATCAAAAAGTTCTAGCATTTTAGTGCCATGAGCTCAGAGACTCTAGTACAGCACTGCAAACAGTGTGTGTTGTAAAGATACTATGATACCATTTGTATGATTCAAAGAGTTGAAGTAATGTATCGATAATTCTGGATAACAAGCCATTGTTGAATTCTCCTTGTTTGTACAACTGCTGGGTGTTGGTTCATCACTCAGAATGACAACTGCCAATGAGCAAGCTCACACACTCAAGTTGTGAGTAATCCGGGTGGTACAAACAAGGCTTTAAAAGTGTACTTACTCCCCCATTACAAATGAAGAGTGATTTATAAAAGCTCTGAAGGAAGATGGCGAAGTGGAAAAACATCCTTTATACGTTTCCAAACTTGAAATTCAATTGGTTTGAAAGGTTTTGTCAAATCAGGCCAAGAAATTCATTTACAAAAGCATTCCCAAGTTAGCAAATGTGGAACATCTGAAACAAATTCCATTAAGGTTTCCAAGCTTCTGCCTCATATGTGAGAAATATTAAGGTTTCTAGACTCCCCTGTCACGGTAAGACTGCTCCCCAAATTGAATAGCATTTAGTGGCCTTCATAGAATGAAATCATTCTCATTAGAAACAGTTTGTGATGATGATACAACAAAACAATGTAATATGTTAAGCACTCCAGTTCTAGAATAAATTATGGAATATTGAATTAAGCTGTATATCATATATAAGAGCAAAACCAGACAAAAATGACACAAATGACATTTGTGATCAGGTCTCACAATTGCTCTCGCCAGGGGAAGAGACTGGAGTAAGAAGGGCCGCACTTTCACTACTTGGTAAACAAGAATCTGCGGTGAGGCAACAGAGCATAAACATATAGGTGAGGTGTAGACACTATTTAATACCAGGAAAGGCTTTGCTTAACATTAAAAACCTTCCTCTGGATAAAATCTCCCTGGCGTAAAGGGAAAGTTTGCCAGTCTGATGTCCCAGGCTTGCCATTGTCTGTCTTCCATAAAGGTGGGCTGAAGGGCTCTATCATCATTCCCACCAACTGGCATTGGTTGGTGCTTTTGAGGGAGACCCTCCATGAACCAAGGGAGATCTCCTAACCTCTACACTTTCAAGCTTGCTGGCAATAAGAACTAGGTTGGATTAATGCTCCTTCACATACCCCCTGGTATTTCTAGGTACCCAAAGCCTTAGCATTTCTCACTACCCTTTGTGCCT